>JBBMKF010472650.1:0-10406 GCA_037834155.1 Curcuma caesia | reverse complement strand
AAATAAGAGAAAATATTCTGTGTATTGGTGTTGATTGATCATGAAAAGATAATTATTTAGTATTTATACTATAATATATGAAGTAATTAAAATTTAAAAGTTTTACAAATTAAATTCATAAAAAAATATTGATTGATTATATACATAAGTATTAGTTTTTAAAAAATATATGTTAAGTTTTGAGAAAATTCTACCATATTATAGAATATTTTTCATTTAAAATTTATAACTTATTACAAATATTTACATTATAAAATTTAATAATAATAATAATAATAATAATAATTTCTATACACTGCCTACTTAACTTCTATACATAAATTAAGTAACCTGTCAATCCATTAAAATTAAATAAATTAGTCTAAAATATATTTTTATAAAACTTTATATTCATATTAACTGGTATTATTGTATTAACGACATTTACAATATATCAAGCCAGCTCATCAGCGAACTGTGGCAGATTTTATTTTTTTACAGAAAAAAAATTAAACAATTTTTACAAATAAATCCAGTTTTTTTTTTGTCAAATCGGCCTGGATGCATTGATGCTCTCTTCTGCAACCGGTTGAGCCAGCCAATCTATAATTTAACATCTAGATCCTAAAAAAATTTTTTAAAAAACTTAATCATAAATAAAAATGAAAAAAAATATAAAATAATACTGTTTTTATTTTGGCCATCAGAAATTATTTCGGATACTTGAAATATTTTCAAACGTTTAAAATATTTTACCGCAGATAAGATGCGTAGGATGTCAAAATTATAAATGAAAATTCAATAGACTGATGCATTGATGCTCTCAAATCCAAATACATGATTATACACCACTTGCAACACTCTTGTAAGCGTCTCAAAATTCATATAAGCTTTAGAATATCATAATTACAGATACAATGTGATATTTTTTTAAAAAAAAAATCAAGATTCACAATTATCACCTCAACAGCATGCTTTTAGATGAAAGAAAAGGAAGTAATTTTACAGCATTAAAGATAAATTTCTTATCTTGTTAACGTATTATATTACTAATAAATCTACTTATTTTAGCATAACTAATTTCTCCTGTAGTTTAAAAAAATAATAGATACAGGATATTGGAAGCTTGTTCTCTTCCTAGTGTTTATAGGGGTTGCCATTTACAAACTCCACGAACTGTCCAAAGTAATGATAATACTTGATGATCTCAAGTGACTAAAAATTCAATGGTTTTCTTGCTGAAACTGATGCATTTGGATCCCAATAAAGTGAGATCCATGGTACATGTTCTTAAGCTCGTCAGCATGTATTAAACTCCGTAAAAATCTTTCAATCACATTGATTAATGGCTAGTACTCTCCTAAATTTTATGCATTCATAAGAAATAATACCAAAGATTAAAAATGGTAGATAATCTCAGATGTTCTAAACCTTGGAGTTTATGAAGTCTTGAATGTTGCCAAGCAGACCTTTATCATATGGAATGGCGAACCTGGTCTCCCTGAGGGGACTTCCTAATAAATTTCAAAAGAACTAAATCATCATCTAATAAAAAAAATGTATTGGAGAGATGAACGAAAATATGTACATTTAGGAGGACCTGGCTGAGGTTCTAACATATGTTGGAATTCAGGGTTTCTCTTCCAATTAATCTGCATCAGATTTGCCTCAGTTCGGATAAGTATCAGTTTGAAGGGAAGCATTATGAAATTGGAGACAATTTACCCATTCCTCTGATTTGATGTTGAAACAAATGCAATAAATGTGCCATATCAAGAACAACACCTAGTAAACAATTGAAATAAGTTTTCTTAGTTACACATAGAATGAATATTCCTAAATACTTATTGAAGACACAAAATCGAAGCATATTGAACCAATAATCATTACATTTGAAGATGAGCAGAAAACTGAATACGAAATTAAACAGAAACATTTGATAGTGAAGAAGCATTACACTGGAATATCAAAAGTCCTTCCATTATCATTACATTTTCCCATTCTCTCCTGATTGATCTTCTCAAATGATTTGGATCGATAATCATTTTAAGGTCCAGTTCAATTTTATTTTCCGGAGTCGATTAACCAGAACATAAACACCAGATATTACAAATTTATCAATATCATTATATGTTTTTATTGCAACTTTGAAATAAGACATGCTGATGCTAAATAGGACCTAACTGATCTGTCAATTAATTGATTAAATAGGGATTGAAATGCTATGAAATCCAAAAACAGGCATATGAAATTGAATATTCTATGAGCTAGAGTGGAAAAGGTCAAAGGTGAACATTAAGATCACTCCTGGTAGAGTATCCAATATTCTTTTATCACTTGTAATCTTTTATCGGAGAAAAAAAAGGCAATCAAACAGCGTGATCATGTTTAGATAAACATCTCTACAACTAGCACTAGTAACTAGTAAGGCTTAGCCATTAGAGTATTAGACAATAAGTTTTTCTTCTGTTATTAAGTATCCCTACATGCCTAGCTAGTGATCTTGCAAATGATTTTCAAATTTCAGGTCTCCAAAATGTTATGTGCAGTATCTGGAGAAAAAATTCACCATTATGAATTCATATAGTCTTGCAAAGCGCTTAACAAAGTGATTGGACTCATGTGGACGCCCCCAAATTATAACAACCTGGTTCAATGAGGGTGGAGAGTGGTTGTTGAGATCGGTAGCTCTGACAAAATGTTGTTATTGATAGGCTTCTATGATGCAAGTGGAATGAATCAAAACATACTGAAGCGAGTAAAGTGTGATTAAGCCATGAGTATAACTTCCCACAAATAGTTAGGGTATGCACTCCAAGCAACAAGACACTTTTTGGTGGAATCGGCTTAGTGCATAAGAATTTTGTAGTCAAGAGTGAAATATTTCATAATGTTGAAGTTAGGATGCTCCACCTCATTAGTCCACGGGCATGCGGTGGCCCACAGCATACCCCCCTCTCAAATGACTGATATGGGATAGCATGGGCTCCACAACAATTCAATATGGTATTAGAGCTAGGTCTATGCCTCCGAGTCATAATAAGTGTGCATATTGAAGCTGGGATATGTGATTGAAGAAGATGTAATTAGGCATTTAGGTTCTTACACAATCCTGACAACTCTACATAATACACCCCACAAAATGGAACAGACAATAAAAGAAGACTAAGGGTAGATAGGTAGAGGCAATTCAATTTATGAGGTTACTCAAATTAACTATGAAAAAAAGTTATAAACAGACTTGCATTCTGTGTGATTGCACTTCCAGATAATTCAGAAAGAATGTTTTGTTGGTTGTTTGCCTTTTAGAACTTCTAATTCTCAAAGACACAGTATCAGATAGGAAGTGACACTGAATTAAAATATAAAGGAGATAAAAAATGATTATATCCAAGACGCTAGTATTGCCAAAAAGTGAACTGTAAATAAATTCTCGAGGTTGTCTAACCAAAAAATAATAATTTTCCAACCTGTGATACTAGTAGGTGGGTGGATAAGGACAGCATTTACCAAACTAGGAACATTTATTCATCAGCATTATCAGGTCAAATGTTGTAGATTATTGAATTTACTGATCTCTACCTAATCCTGTTGTGGAAGCAATACGAAATATTTAAAAAGAAAAACAGTGATAGTCTGTGGCATCAAACCTGCCATAGCACTTGGAGTATACAGAAAAGCATTGTACTGATGACCAAGCAATTTGCAAGGATGCTCTGTAGAAATGTAAAACTTGATCATAAATTCACTATTTTATCAGATAATTGTTGATAGTTGACTTATAGTTCGTGTAAAGCAAAATGGACAATATAAAGTTCGTATATGGTAATATAAGATGATTCTTTCACATAGTACATACAAGAAGTGGACTGTGGGTGAGATGACATTGTGTAGCATTCAAATTTTTTTGCAATATTCCTTTATAGAATTGCGTCAGAACAATAAGTTTGATAAGGATACTTCCTTGCATTTGGAAAAAAATATGCACAAGCCAGCTACAAGTGACTACTGATGAATCAGTGCAGTTACAAATAAAGAAAAATCATGCTCTATGAGATCTTTTGATGGTATTCAACAAGAGATATGACCTCTTGACAATGAGCCAGTAGAGGTCAAACCAGAGAGTTTCTACTACACAATTATAGCATCCAGATTATACGATGATAAAGGAATTGACTTGACATTTTCACACTTCATGGAACTAATTATGATGCATGTCAAGGAATGCAATAGGATCAGATTTACCACACAAGGCAAACAACTAATTGTATAAAATATGCAAAACAAACACTATGAGCATACCTCTATCCTCTGTGCATCTGCAGATTTTGTGAGAACTGTAAATGGCAAAAGAAAGAACAAAATTATGAAATTAGGCCAAAGGATAAAATTATAACAGTTGACAATTAAAGAAGAAAGAAAGCACAAGTGCACAACACAAATTCAAAGTAAATCTTTGTGCAAATATCAGATCCATCTCAACAAGCACAAGCATGAGAACACGTGCACGCACACACGCACACACGCACACACGCACACAAAAAAGATAACATATAAAAAATCTTATAAACTAAACAATCTGTAATTATTTCAAAGATCTCCGCAATTAAATTAAGGCATAAGAATTCAGAATTTTAATAGGCTACACAATTTACATGTATCCAAGTAGAATCAGATTTGAAGAAGCTGATACGAACAACTACTAATCCAGTAAAGACAATGTGACAATATATTGTCTATTTTGATCCAAAAATAGATAAATGCTTATATATATATATATAACAATTTGCTGAATTCAGTAGAAGTGCTTAATGTTCTGAAATAAGATGGTAACGATCAAATTTGTGAACATGAAAGTTAGTTTCTCATGTATCATGTTTAATATGAAACAAAACTTTCTTATTTGCTTGCTTTTATATGCAAAGTAAAAGAAAGCATTCAACTTGATATATACTGGAATTTGGGTAAATTACAGGGATCCCTTTAGTTTTCCTTGTGACTATATAGAACCATTGAAGGTT
The DNA here is from genome assembly GCA_037834155.1 of Curcuma caesia. Taxonomy (NCBI): domain Eukaryota; kingdom Viridiplantae; phylum Streptophyta; class Magnoliopsida; order Zingiberales; family Zingiberaceae; genus Curcuma; species Curcuma caesia. The sequence continues at coordinate 5,406 of JBBMKF010472650.1, read as the reverse complement.
TGGAGACTATGGGAACACAGAGATCTAATATGGAAATATTTAGCCATTTGTTGACCATTAATTTAAATTGGTCCAATATGTGAATCCACTTGAACTGAACCCAATATCTTAAACGAACCTTATTAAAAAATTTATCAACTCATCTAGTGGTACCCCAGCAATACCCCGATGATACAGTGGTGACACTTACAGATGAGGAGAAACTAGTGAAGTGTACCAAAAGAAACTTTGGACTAACTTATGCTAACTAGGTCACAAACTACCTGCTTGCTCACTGGCAGGGCATGTTCATAATAGTTGGTGCAATTTTTGAACCATCAGGGGATCTATTCAACATAAAGATAAACCAAATGGAAGTCCTCACAATTTATTCAAAAGTCAATATAAATGTAAAAGATTCTGTTTGATTTTTTTTGCAATAGACAAATAATAATTAGTCAACGTGCTCAAAGCATCTAAGAACTGGATTGCCTTGAGCAACAACAAATTTAAACAACATAAAGTTAGTTAAATTAATGTGTTGACATACACTTAGTCGAAGTCATTGTATAGGAAGACTCTGCAATAAGAAATCCAGCTAAAAGAACAATAAATAAACGATGATTTTTGTTACCTGCAGAAAAGGGTGATTTATCTCAGTAAAGCAGACGCACACGCATACACAAAAGATCATAACCAACAGGTTGAAACATGGAATATGTTAAATACCTATGCAATTCCCAAAAGCAGGACAGTGATGGTCAAATCCCTTAATACTAGTATTACAACTTGTACAATATTTAACCCTCAGAAGTGTTGGGGAGCTCTGCTGAGAGAAAACTTCTAAATCAATGTGAATAAAAATAAAATGTAATCCATATCAATCAGTTACCTGATTATCTAACTATTTTGGACTGAATATATTAGTGTCCTAAACAACATCAGTCACTATCCATTATGAAAATATCATGGCAATGTGAAAGAAAATGATAGCAGCTTTGCCTAGGATACCGTATAGAATGATGCACTTCAAGGAATATTAGATAGTATGCTACTTTAGTCTACAAGCAATAACTGCAATGCTGCTTCTGAGGGAAACCCAACAATGATAAAGAATTAATATCAACCTCGCATTGAACTTTAAGGGTATCAAATTCATTTTGACCGGACTCCAAAGTGGAAGAGTTATATGATACTGTTCCGGGATCACCAGAGAATATTCTGGAACACAAAGAAAGCATATTAGTTAACCAAGTTATCAATGTACTTGCTAGATATTGAAGCCCAGCACTGAACAATAATAACTATGTTTGTCTGCCAAGTATCATTATGAAACATAGAGAAAAAAGGTATATGATGAAATCTGCAGCAGCGCATCACCAAAGACCAAACCATTTCTTACAATGGCAATGTATACAAACTGAAAATAGAGAAAAAAATGAAAATAAAACTCACCTATAGAGACCATACAATAGCAAAGCACACTCAGCGTTGAGAACAGCAGCCAATAACGAGGGGATGGCTGCAACAAAACACAGGTCGAAGATATGAACCTTAAAGAGACAAAATAGGATATGGAAGAAGATCAATCAAATATTTTGAACAACCTTTTCAGATGATGGTAACATAAACTCCCCACATGAACAGTATATTGAAGAGGACAAGAGCCGGAGCAGAAGCAGAAACACCAAATCGACGCCTCAAAAATCTCCCCAATAGAATCGTCACCGCTATAATCAAAGCTGCAAAACACAATAGAAATTGAAGGGAAAAAAGTTCCCATTTTGTCATCATCTCAAGGCAGGCAAGATGGAGATTGACCTGCGATCGGGAGCATGGCAAGGAAAGAAATGGACGGAAAGAGCCAGGGCACCAATGCGAGGGCGAATTGAGAGAAGAGAACGAGGGAGCAAGAGAAGAGAGTAGATCGGAGCAGCTCTAAAGGCGATCTCTTCGGTCTCGGGAACCTCAAGCCCAGCATTATCGCTCTCTTCAGGATCCCACCGGCCAAAAGGCCACTCCTTTTTTTCTACTACTTCTATCCTTTGCGCTAATCGAAAATAAAGAAAAATCTACAACTAACAAAGAAGTCGATTTAAATTGCAACAAGCAAAGAGTCCACCAGATTGATCCAATCGAACTACCGATCCAGCTCGCTACTTGACATCACCTTGCTCGGCTTCAGCGGATGGGGGCGGATTCACGGGCCGCAGAGTCTGCAAGGCGAGATTTAAGCTTCAGCGGCATTCAGTCGAACAGGAGGCGCTCCAAAAAAAGAGCTAGAAGAGGGAAGGGCACGGAGGAGGACAAGGTCGGGATTGTAGATGTTGTGGACGATGGAGGCGCCGGCGAGGAGAGAAGCGACGACGACGACGCAAGACCAGGCGAGGGACGGCGTGCCGGTCGGTGGCCTGCCACCCCCAAACCTCTTGCCGCTGCTGCTCATTATTATGCTTCACAAGTCTGCGGCCTCTCTCGTGGCACGCGACGTGACGGGAAGGCTGCAAACAGCAGCAGCAGAACGTGTTATTCAACAATTATGCACGCAACTCAAGCTAAATACGCAGTTAGATTTTTAAGGCAAAAACTGATTTATGTAATTTATTTTGTCTCTGGCTAAATTCAACAAGTTTATTTTTTTTTTAATTATTTTTTTAGGTAATTCTGAACATGGACAGTTTGATTACGACATGGATCATCAAATAAATTTAAAAAATAGAGAAGAATTCTAACCAAGCATTTCAACGTCATCAAGGATTCAAACTTTCGTTCCCTAAAAAGTTACCCTTCGTCCCTCATTTATATGGAATTTTATCATCACACTTACATTTTTCTAAAAAAATTTATTGTAATTGTCCAAAGGATATTTTTAAAGTGGTCGAATTCTCAATTAATTTTTAATTTTTTTAATAGTTAATTATAAGAGAGAGAAATAAAATAATATTTAAAAAATAAAAGTTAAATAAATAAAAAAAATATTATAGTGTTGATTTTAAAAAGTACTATTTTAAAGGACATTTTTAATGTTGTCGAATTCTCAACTATTTTTAATCTTTTTTTAATAACTAATTATAAGAGAGAGAAATAAAATAAAATTTTAAAATTTAAAATTAAATAAATAAAAATAAAAAATTAATCTAGTGTTGATTGGAAAGAGAAGTACTACTATACTATAGTGCTATTATTAAGAATAGAATCATACTATTCTATTGATTTTATATAACAAAAATATTAATTTTAAAAATCAATACCATTGTGGTATTATTATTCAAAGAACAACAGATACTATAATATTAGAATTTTAAAAATCTTTTGAACATTATTGAGAATGACTCTAAATTGATAACTTAGGACATGATAAAATTCAGGATCATTATATAAACTTATCCGACTTAGAATATAATAGATCACTATATAAATCTATCAAATAATGACTTCTGAGTGTACATAAAGAACATTTAAGATATTGTATGATCAACATACACAAGAATTAACACTCTATATTGAAGACGTCATTATTTCGCAATAAAATAGAGGGTGATTTTTTTAAAGATTATTTGACATTCTATATTGAACGAGATTTAACTAAAGATATAGATGTAGATTCTATTATAGATGAATTTTATATTTCAAAATCTCGTAGAGCACAACTTTATTGAATGGTATAATGTAAATGACTTATTATTATTATTATTATATATATATGGATAATAATATATAATTTATTATATTAAGTTAAGCCCTCCTTAACTCTAATTTCTGAATCCGTTCTTGCCCTGGGGCTTTAACAAGTTTATTCAAGGTTTATGTGCCAAGAGATTCTTTGCTTCCATTGTGGACTTTGCCCTTGTTACAAAGTTGTGTTGCCACTTTGCAACCATCTTTGTTCAAAACACAATAAGAACATCAACACAATCATTAAACATAAGCTATAACTTTCTTGTCACTTGACCATCGACTAGGTGATCAAATGGGTTATCCTTTATTGTAGTGGTGGTATTATTTGATTGGGAAAGAAAAAGAAGTGAAATGAAAAAGAAAAGAATAGAAATACGAGGAGAATCTATTCCTCTTTTATGTGAATTTGACATCTTACTTTCGTTTCCCTTTAACGTTTTATGGTGTCGTCATCCTAATTCCCTTGGAAGACCTTCCTTTCGCTTTCGCTTCATCTTCTTCTACAACGATCAAGCAGTTGATGTTGCAGGACAAGGACAATGACTCTCCAAACAGGTTCCTTGTCATTATTTTTATATTTAATTGTTAAACCATGATTTGTTGAAACTAAATCCTTGATTAGTTGTATTTCCTATTATTAAAGTTCTTATCTAGCTTATAGAACTTATACGATTTAGGATTTACAAGTTCTTTCATGAACTTGGTTGATCATATTGTCCACCTTCACAGTTGAGAGAGCCACTCCTCTATAGATGGAATAAGTTTTGCGTGATCTATCTTCAAGTTGGTCATAGGAGAACTATGCCCCGCCCCACCATCCAACCACTTCCAAAGGGCTCTCGAATCCATCAGCTGTCACCAGTGGATCATGTATCACCTCCTGTATTGTAGTAATATCATCGATTACTATCTATATCTGTTCAAGTTAATTAACTAACCACTTGTCCTAAAAGAATGATGTTATTTAAAAAGAGATCATTTTTTATGAAAATGACCAATAATAGTCTAATTTAATCAAACATTTATTACTTTCACTTGTCTGGAGGATTGGGCAGAAGAAGAAAGGAGGAACAGGTCTTTCCTCGATAGATAGCTGCTCCATATCCTTGACGAGTTCAGACGTTGACTCTGGAAGATGTTGAGTATTTAGTGACCGTGGGATACAACTTAAAGATTCTAATCTTTCGAACTGGTTGATCACGATGTTTTCCTGCTTATCGATCTTCTGTCTTTCCATCACGAGAACGCCCAATGATGACTGGATGAACTCCAATCCCCCTGAAGCTTCTTCTCTGAGTAGGGCCTTTTCTTGGGCAAGAGATTGTAGAAGGGATATGGTTTCAGTGATACTTTGTAGTTCCTTCAAGACTTCGCCCAGAAAATCTTCAAGCTCTTTTCTGATTTTGGTTTCATGTTCGCAGGAAGCTCTGTAAGCTTCGGCCTGGTTTAAAAAGAAAAACAATTGAATAAGAAAGTTAATTATTTCACTTATCAACATTCTTGTAATGCTAATGAACTCGAAGTAATCAAACACTTGGCTATTGCAGGTATAAATTGCATTTTGGCAAGGAAGACCAATTTTTTACACTAAATCTACAGAGAACTATGATATGAGTTGCCGAGTAAATCTGAGTTAATCCAACCTCCCAACTTCCCGATATGCCAACATACCGAGTAGTCTAACCTCCTGACCTCCCGACCTCCCGAGCAAAGCTAATGAAGAAATTGGGAAAAAAGGTAATTCTCATT
>JBBMKF010472640.1:0-10408 GCA_037834155.1 Curcuma caesia | reverse complement strand
AAAATCCCATATTTAACATATTTCTAAAAAACTCTACATTTCTATTCAGCAAAAAAAAAAAAAAAACTCCACCATTTTAGCAGTTTCATACGATCGATCTCACGACCATCTATGAGGAGATAAATCGAGAAATTATAGTTAATTACTAATATTGTCTTATCTTCATCGAAATTCGACTCCCATTTTAGTAAATCTATTTCACATTAACCAACTCAACCATATTTCGAGGCCATAATATATTTTTCTCTTTTTCAGCAAAAAGATAGAATCTGTCACTTCAGCGGTCTCACATGGTTGACCTCATAATTATCTGTAAGGAGGTAAATCAAAAATTTAGTTATTTCAATAAATTTCCTATGGTAGTTCGTCTTGGCTCAGATTTAAAATTATCCTCAACGGTTTGTGTAATCATAAATCATATTTATTTAATCATTGATTGAGATTTGTTGACTTTGTATACCATTTCGTTGTAGTTGTAAATAAACAATCTTATTATAGATCTATTGTATTATGATTTTGAAATTGTCTGCAGTTGATTACGATGGAGGAGTATATTGTCTCGATTTCGTTGCACAATATATTTTTCTCAACTGAGATTTTAATTTTTTATCAAAAAAATATTATATTTTATTGTTCAATTTTATATAATTATTTAATTATTTTATAATATTATTCAGTCTTATAATATGCGATTTCGTAATTATTATATAATAATTGAATCATATTTAAAAATAAATGAATAATTATATAATTGAAATATGATATCATTTTAATAAAAAAATATATTAAAATTGAACATGAAAAAAATGGTTTGCCCAAATATTTAAATAAGATTTGATCGTACCTCCACTCGTATTGAATGAACCAACTGCTGGGGTCCATGCGTGTTCGAGGTCCCGATGGACCTAGCCGAGCTGGCATCCGGAGAACCCAATCTGGTGGGCCCCGGTGAGTGGTACGACGGGGGTAGACGGATTCCGTTACCGACAAACGTCCGCGAGCGGTCAAAACCTCCACCGAGGGCAGCTTCTTTCTATGCGGGCGTTCCCATCGCTGTCTGCATAGGGAGAGTCGTTAGTGTATGCGGATGCACGGCGTTGAGGTTGAGTGCTGGTTAGGGCACACGGCCGCAGGGCGGTTGCCATGCGAGCGACTCGCGATCGCCACTCCACGCTTCGACTCGACAAGGTAAAAGGGCGGAGAGAGAGAGAAGAGAGAGAGAGAGAGGAGAGAGGAGAGAGAGGAGAGAGAGAGCACCTCGATCGAGACCGGTCCTTCCTCCGCCTCCATCTTCCTCGCTCGACCTACCGCCGCCGCCGCCGAGCTCGCTGTCTCCCAGCACGCGAATCGGAGCATCACCGGAGGAGGGAATAGCGCACAGGAGGAGAGAAGCTCGCCGGAGAGGAACTCGGAGGGGAACCCGTTGTGGCTCGTCGATCTTGTCTGAATGAATGAGGTATTGTCGACCCAATCGTGCTATTTCGTTACCCTTCCTTTTTCTTTTTCTTAATGCTTTTTGTCGAAGCGAGTCTGCTCTTCGGACCTATTTCGATATTGAAACTGGATCGTGCGCTTCGATTCCTGGTGATCCTCGCTGAATTGAACCTCCTTTGTGTTTCTTCCTTAGCTTAGAAGGGCGTGATGATGGATTTAAGAGGACGTAAGGTTTCAGGAAGTAAAGATGTTGGTACAGGAAAGGGCACTGCATATGTAGCATGTCTTGAATCCCGTAGGCCATTTGAAACTATTTGTTTCTTGTATCGTTCTGCTGATCCTGCCTGTGAATGGAAAAGATAGTATGGTGGAATAATCTTCTTTTTTTCAAAACCCTAATTGATGATTTTCTTTAGATGAGTGTGAGGTCTGAAAAGAGATGTGGAAGATTTAGTTATTATTGACAGGATTGCCTAATATTGTTTTTTCTTTTGTGCAAGTTCGAAGAGTGAATTCATACTGATTAATGGTGATGGAAGGCATAAATGGAAGAGTGGGATGAGGAGTGTTGTTTTGATGCTGAGACAGGAGGTTCGATGTAGTTGGAAGTTGTCAATGTTACTCATTTTACATTGGGAAAGAGATGAGCAACATACAGGGGAAACAACATAAATTGAGATGATAATCATATGAATAACTGAAAACAGAAAAAAGAGTTTGAATAAGTCTTTATCTCCACTGATTCTCCTGCTCGCAGAGTGAACTTTTTGTATAAGGTTTTCTTAGCCAAGCTATTTTCAGTCAAGCAATCAAAATGGTAACCTTGCAACTTGGTGAACTTCAGTTGGTTAATTGATGATTATATGGAGGAGCTCCTTTGTATTGTTGTGCAAATCTTCACATTCATGGATGCTAATTGACCAGTAAATGTCTGAATTGCCTGATTCGGTAAGTACCACCAATCCAAAGAAATGTTTACCTTGGCGACATTGAATGCAGCACAACATTGTGGTTCCTTCTACATTTGTTTTCCATAATTATTATGACCCTGTGTTTAGAGAACATTAGTTATATTGAAATGATGTATCTAGTTTTGCATGAAGCTCAACAGAGGGATAAAATACATGTAACTGACCTCAAATAGTTGGGACAAACATAGCTTGATAATGTTGACAATGATTATGACTAAAGTAAGTTTAGTCTGTTTTATTTTGATCACCGACCCATCAATCTGTCTGGACATACTGGAGGGAATGGGAATGTTTAAATGAGGGATTCAACAAATACCTTAAGTTTTGGGGATACCTGCTCACCTACTTGATCTCAACATAGTATCATGTATATATCCACTACTTTCACCTATGTCTTGGAATACAAACAAATAATTTAAAGTCAAATGGGTCGCACACTTCCCCTTTTTGTTTATTTATTGATTGTTTTGTCCAACTCTTTTCTTTGCCAGATGAAATCAACGATAAATGGAACTGGATCCATTCAAGCAACTCATAAGATGAATCATGGTCAAGGTAATGGACCAAATTGGGTTCTTGTTGTAGGAGGTGCCTTGCTGAGCACACTTTCGATCAAGCTTGGATGCCAGCTGAAACGAATCCTCGATAACAAACAGCAAGAGAAAGGCAACAAGGGTCTGATGTGCCTGCCACTCTGTACTCTAGCATAATTTTATTTTGTAGTTCAACCCCCCTAACTGTTCAACTTCTCTCAGAAACCTGGAAATCTAAAGCTAACAGGAGATCAAGTGCCCATCAATTGCATTCAGATATCTATCTTTTCGCTCAAGACGAGGGAAATCGTTCCCAATTTCTTTCAGGTATGCTTACCATGAGCTAAAATGCATGCTTATACTTGTAATAATATCATGGAAAGGATTTTCCAATGCTTTGCATTTGTTTACTTTTAGTAAAATCTTGTTGACCATAGCTATGACCTTTTTATGCTTGCTCATTTTTGTCATTTGTTACAAATATGCCAATAACAAGGTCACAAGACTGAACTGATTGAACAATCAGATTGAAGCCTATAAATAAGTTTTGATCTAAATAGTGTTAACTAAAAGTTTTGACAGTTATTGTGATCTAATCAATGTTAGAAGTATGTTATTCGATATAGAGATTTCAAGTGGCGGCATGCAATCCAGAAGCTCATTAACAGAAGGAGCTGATCTGTCTCTTCCCCTGGTAAGAGTCTCAGGTGCAGATACCAAAACAGGTGAACCACCTGAGCTCCTTGAGCTGCCCTGGAAGCCATGCCACCACTCGAACTGCTCGGACTCATGCTTCTCGGAGTCTGGATCTGACATCTACACCAAGAAAGAAGTGATACAGAAGCTAAGGCGGCAGCTCAAGAGACGAGACGAAACGATAATGGAGATGCAATCCCAAATCACAGAGATGCAGAATTCTCTGCGCATTCAAATGGCTGAAGCAGGGAATCTCCAGGTCCAAATCGATGCTGCCAATAATGAGTTGTTCAGCAGCCAACAAGAGGTCCAGCGACTAAGAAAGGTGATTGCTGATCATCATATCGCAGAGACAAGGAAGTGGTCTCCGCTGCCTGCGAATGGGCTGGTAAGTGCCTATCCCGATAGCATCGATGACTTGGAATCACACTTTGTGGGAGTGGACAAGGGAAGAGTAGATGGGGAGATGGTTGAGATGCTAAAGAAAGAGACGAGTGAGCTGAAGGAAGTCATTGAAGGGAAAGATTTCTTGCTTAAGAGCTACAAGGAACAGAAGGTGGAGCTGTGCTCGACGATCAAGGAATTGCAAGAGAAACTAGATTCGCGAGTCCCGGATTTCCTCTAGTGCTTTTGCTCGTCATCTTGTTCAACTAGGTAGGTTAACGATCGTTAATTGTTCTTCCAAAGCTGATTTTTCTCTCTTCGATCTCGCTGGGAATTTAAAAGTTTGTATAGGATTTTTGGTTTGTTTTTACTGCAACTTGTTTGCCTGAGAAATCACGAAAAAATTAGATAATCATGCTTTGATTCCTAGTGTGACAGAGAACATCTACTAGTGGAGAATCAGAAGTTAGATGAAAGTTCAAACAATGTAGTGAAGAGGATTTGCATCGTCTCATATTTGTTCTTAGATTTTTTTTTTTTTTTGATAGTTCAGATATCCACGGTCCAACGAGTCCTATCGGCCTGGTGGTCTAGTAGTTCATATGTTTCAATTTTTAAACATGGTGCCGTGGATGGCCTTCCTTTTGGTTCACTCATCTGATAAATTTGAAAACATGAATGGTCCAATGTTTTAGTAGTTCATATGTCTTAGCCTTGGGACATAGTTGAGTTGGTTATGATGGAGTAAATTTGTTGAAATGGACAAGAGTTGAATCTCAATAAAGCTGAGACAATGTTCTTTTTCGTCGTGGTTAATTGTAATTTCTTGATTTACCTCTTTATAGATGATTATGAGGCCGATCGTGTGAGACTGTTAAGATGACAGATTTTATTGCAAAAGAAAATAAGTGAAATTGATCGTGTAAAACTGTTAAGATGATGAATTCTACTAGAAATAGTTCATATGTCTCAAATTTCAAATACAATAGTGAATTTTTTGTCGGCCTTGAGTTTTGTAGTATGCTTACAATTTGATAAAATATACTACTACATCACCAATAAATCAATCTGCCAATTTCTAGATCTAGACTGACTACTTTGTATACAGATTTACAAAAAAGATAAATATCTAAATAAATATTAATATTTCTTTTATAGTAGTTATTTAAATATTTGCACATGGTAAATGTTGTTGCTAAATTGAGGTGGTCTCTGCCAAATGTGTTACAAAATCATATTAGTGTTCATTAATGTGTGTAAGAGGGTCACAATATACCATCAACAAACTTCACTGAAGGAAAACTTAGCAGTGAAATAAGATTACAAGAAGATTTATTCATGTAGGCGTTTAAGATTAGCAGCAAATTAATATGGAACGATGATGGACTCAATTAGCTCCTGCAGCGGGGCGAGTTCCTTCTTGTCGATCAGCCCGAACTCCTGCGTTACGATAACACAAACACATCAGCCCGTGCAACATTCTTTGCTTGCACAAACAAAAACAGAAGAAACCAACAAATTTCTCCGAATTCAGTGGTAACACATCCTAGTTATCACAAAGTAAATGACAAGAAATTGGCCAGCATAGCGAAGGTTACGATAAACTTAGGCACTTACATAAGTGAAGAGAATGAAATGCTTGAAGCAGGTGTTGAGATGTGCCTCTTCCTTGAGGCTGACAATCTTCTGAAAATGTGAGTGGTAAATGTGGGCATAAACACGGAACAACCGCTTGAATATTGTCTTCACGACGTCTTTAAAGTTCGGAGGGAAAGGTGTTCCTACAAAAAGACAGCAGACGATAAACAACGGCAATTTAAGTTCCCTTAGTTACTATTTGGATCAATTCGACAGAATCTACCTAGCTTTTGAGGAAAAATAGATTCATCATCGAGCTGAACTTCAATCCATTCCATCAGGTATTCAACATACTTTGGTGCTGAGACTTCAATAGGCTTCTTTATCTGGACACCATCCGCCCATCGATATTCATACCTACAAATACAAATCTGCAAATAAACATATGATTTACACAAACAAGACTAATTTCCGGATCACAAAGTGAATTATCAGCTTAAAAATAGAATGCCATATTTTAATTCCAGATGATGACATGGAGGCAGCACAATCTATTCTGTAAAAAAAAACAAGAGATTGAATGTCATGGGAAGTTCCCTTGTCTCCTTGAAGGAAAGGAGTGTTCAAAGAAATAAAACTGGCATGCACTGTCTCTGACTGGGCATAACAAGTGTACAAATGTATCAGTTTTCTCACTGCTAGTGTTGATTCCTAATGGAGGTCAAATATTGGCAGCTTTCAATCTCCTCATGACAAAATGAAATATTTATAATATTAGACTCACCGAAACTTGTATCTTGCAGTAATTGCCCCATCAATGGAATTTATACAAAAACATATATGAATCATGAAATTATGCAACCCATGGTTTATAAAGAGGTCTTACCTTTCATGGTTCAATATGATGTTAAAAGAACCATAAAAGAAATCTGGAACAAAATAATAAGTATATAACAAGCCCCATCTCCAATAAATTTCTAGTGGGTTAATATTTCTGTTGGGTTATATGGAACAGATCTAACCAATGAGCCATGCAAGTTTATATAATTAGTATTACATAATACGCACCATGGATTGTCTAGGCCATTGACACGGAGACAGCCACCACCTTTACCCTTCCACTGAATATGAACCTGTGACACTTTCCACAAGATGCATTTGGAAGGACAGGTACCACACTATATTTGAGAAATCAAATGTCTTTTCCAAGAAATCGTGTACTATTTATTTGTTCATTTTGTCATTGGCTCCTTCAATCTATTACTTGATTCCTGCTCTGATATTTTCCTTTTCTTTTTTTGTTCGTTTGTGGCTGTATTTCCTCTGGGAGACTTCCCCTTCCTTGTTGTTAAACATTAACCCTTAATTAAATGATTCTATTTGGGCTATTGAACAATCAACTTGGTCAAGCGACTCAAACATTCAATCTTCGTCTTAAACGAGCCACTTGACCCTATTGCACATGTAGTATTCTTTATTCAATATCAACGTATGCACAAATTTCAGCAGCTAAAATGAGAAAGGGAATGAAGTTTTTTATCTAGCGTACTTTGGCCCTGCAGTCATTGTAGGACAATTCTCTGGTGTACAGAATTCTGTCAGTGTGCCATAAAGCAAATTCACTTGATTGAAGAAATCGACAGCTGAAACAACAAAAAGAGAGCATTTAGTTTCATGTCCCACCAGCTGAAGAAACATTTTCTGAGATATACCGAAACAACTTTCTAGGATCACATGATAAAACAATATTAACACACAATATCAGAGATCACAAAAGCTAATCAAGTAAAATATGAATTTGAAAAATATGAAGAATATTACTGTTGACAGCAAGCCACTCGTTTAAGTCTTCACCAGGTGGAAGCTTCACTGCTTCCCTTAGGTTCCCACTACCTAATGTTGCATCAATATGCTTCCTGAGTTGGGCCCCCTACAAATAAAAGGGACAGAAAAAGACTTAGGAATACTCATTCTTTAATTTATAGGTCTAATAACATAGCATTAGTGAGAACTTATTCAAGATATCGGAAGATAAAATTGCATATGCAACTAGGAGTATGTACCAGGGGAAGAGTAAATATTAGCAAAAGAAATGGTCCCATGGATCCTCACTGATATATTACCATGGGCAACCATAATTACTAAGAAAAACAAACATCTAAGTGTAAACAACCATTTCCATCCTCTCTTGCTTATCTAAATGATCTCTATCTTGCATTAAGATGAAATTTATTTCCATCAGGCAATATCACTTGGGTATATGAATTTCACATTTAAACAATGGAAACTACAACTGGCAAGTAAAAAAAGACAAAGTTCATGTTGCATAAAAAAGACAAAAGACATGTGAGCCAGCATTGAAATGAAATCTCGCCCCATCAGGCAGTGCCACTTTGATATGAATTTGACATCTAAACAGGGCAAAACAAAACTGGCAAGAAAAGATAAAGGAGAAGGGACAAAACACATGTGAGCCAAACAAGAAACAACAATTGAAACAACAAAATGGAATCAATTGTCAAGAAAAAGCAGGATAGCATAAAGCACATGGACTACATCTTAAAACATGTTGAGAAATAGCTAGCTTTTGACCGAAAGACGGATCAGATGAATCAGCACTCATTTTAAATATCTATGAGCCCCTTCTCTTCTCCCTCATAAACAAGGCCATTTTAGAAAGAAGATAATCCATGGCAATTGATACTGCCTCAAATATTTACAAAAAACGGATTAAGTACTTTTGCCTCTCTTGTGGTTGAACCAACACATAACCAGTATGATTTACAGAAATAATACAAAGTGAACTACCTAGTTAAATAAAAGTTTCATTTCTATGGAACTGCTGATCTGTACCATATGCTTTTCCTTCACTAATTGAAGTTAGAATAGAAAATTAATTTTAATGAAAAAATGTCATAAGAATAACCTAAATATCTTATATACTCCTACAAAAATGCGATGTTGGTAGTCACTAATTTATGCATGAATAAGAAAGCATATCGAGTCATTACCTTACTCCCAGAAGGCGCACTCTTCTTTGGTCGAAAAGTCCGCTGGTTCCTGGAAGAATATGTTCATGTAAGCAGAAGAACATTTGATGAATTCTCTGAAAAAGTTCCTTGTGCTTCCAACACAGATAGCCCTTAATCTATGGATCTATATACGTCTAGATCATTGTTTGAAATATAGAGAAGATAGCGTAACCAATTGAACCAATTTTGAGTTGCATGAGAACTTTATGCCGAATTTTTACAAAATCCAAGAAGTTGATCCCTAGTTCTACCAACCAACCAGTCTAATTCCAAGCGACATCTATGCTTCTAAAATGTTATACCATGCACCTCAAACGGAAAAAAGAGGGAAATTTTCATTCTGCAACAGAAACATCAACGCGATCCAAGTACCAAATTGTCAACACACTTGACAAACAATGGATAGCTCTTGATAAGGGATCAACCGATAATTGCAACACATCCCATGCATAAAGACGAATCGCCTGGCTTCCAGACGGAAGAATTATCGAGATGGACCGAGGAAACGATGAAAACGAAAGAAGAAAACAAGCCCTCAAAACACAAAATCCCCATCCGCGATTCCAATCCATTTGGGAACACATCAGCTCACGAATCCACCCGCAAAATCGACGAGATTGGATCGATGAAAGCGAAACGATTCAAAGAACTAGATCGAAATCGATGAAGAAGGTACCGTCCGAGACCGAAGAGACTCATGGCCGATCGGATCTGATCGCGAGAGTTGGATCACGTTCCTCTTCGCCCCTCCCGTTCGTCGATGGCGCGGAGAGAGCTCGGAGCATTCGCGACCCGAAAGATATAAAAAGGACGAGGAACTCGGTCGGTTCCTGATCCCTGAATTTACGGAGACAGGCAACAGACTTGTCGTCGGCATAAGACAACCAATAGTGATCTGACAGGTAATAAACCGAGATTATTAGTCGGAAAGCCTGTTCTGAGTTTTTTTCGCATTGCCTTATTCAATCGCCTGGCTCGATCGCGCCACCAGACACGAAATTCTTTTTATTCTCAAAGTTGGAGACGTCAAACCGAGCTGCCAACGGTCTGGTCTGGTCTGATCGATTTGAACCATACCTAATATAGTTCGGTCTTTATCGAGCGTGCCAAGTGAGGCCTGACCTAATCTGGGTCAGGTTGGATCGGACAGAGATGACTCGTTTAGCATCTCTATTTTAGCAAAAAGATGGAATCCATCATTTCAACAGTCTCACACGATCAATTCCACGACTATCTGTCAAGAAGTAAATTGGAAAATTGTAATTGACCACTACGGAAAGAACATTACCTCAGCTTTTCCGGGAGCCACAAGAGCATTTCCATACGACAACGACAAGGCATTGCGAGTAAACATGATTCGCACTCTTAGAACTCAATATATAGACAAGGTTACAAGTATCGATTTGGCAATTGAAGGATAAGCATATGCTGTAGACTAGATCTTTGAAATACCTGATCTGGGTCGGGTCGGGTCGGGTAGAGGTGGCTCGTCTTGCAGGTGCTACAACAACATCTCCATATGTCTCAGTCAACTACTCGTTATCGGAACCGAATCGGAACGAAATGCACACTCTTAGTACTCGATAATTGAAGGATAAGCATATGCTTTAGACTAGATCTTCAAAAGTGCCAAATATAATGAAGAATTCCCTGAAAGAACAATGATTTTGCATGAAACTCATATGAACCTGAGCACAGTTTGCAGCCAATTTGAGGTTTGGATATCGCTTGTTCGAGCCTTTTAGACCGACCTTTGAAGCATGATAACCGTGCGTGCTGC
>JBBMKF010472629.1:0-27136 GCA_037834155.1 Curcuma caesia | reverse complement strand
TATATTTTCTCTCTAATTGATCCAACTATTTTAACTGAATAATATACCAGTCACTTTGAAGATAGGCATACCATCTCAACATATTTGTTTTATTTTATCAATTGTATTTCATCTTGAATATTAGTGGTTGTAATCTTCTCCTTAATAGTGATTTTTTACATTCATCTTAACGTTCTCATCCGTCACTTTAACTTTTTATTGATGTTACTTCCTTACATCCTAACCCTCTGAACTAGGACTACCATCATATAAGCAACATCCCTTGGATCCAAAGGAAAAAAAAGAAAAGATATTTGTCTTGCAAACCTTGATCCACCTGCTTCATAATTATTTTGATTCTAATGGCTATAAGTTTGTTGCATTTTAATTTATATTTACTTTCTTGCTGTGTCAACATAGCCCAGTATTTTTTTTTTTGAAAATCCAAATTTCATTTTTATTTAAAGACCAGCTAGCATGTAAACAAAACAAATAGTTTGTATGCACAATTGAAATTCTGAAGTTTATGCTTATTTCTGTCACAAGTATATTTGAATAACATTTGCCATGTTATTATTCTTTTTAGTTGATTTCGGCCTTCTTTCAAAGGGTTATTTCAGCTTATATGGTAACTACTGAAATTTGATTATGTAGGTAACTTCTCCAGCTGGTAACACTGTGCACTCATTGAAGGGGACATCTGGGGACAAGTTTGAGTTTAAGGCCCCACGAGCTGGAATGTACAAATTCTGTTTTCATAATCCAAACAGAACACCAGAGACTGTCTCATTTTACATTCATGTAGGACATATTCCTAATGAACATGACATTGCGAAAGATGGTCAGTCTCAATGAATGGTGAAGAAATTTAGTTTTGGAATTTCACAAGTTCTATAATTTTTGTTTTTGACTATCTTTAATATCAAACCACATTCTCTATTTTTCCCATGGTTGGATGCTAATATACTATAGTTCCCTTGCAAAATAATCTAGTTTTTCATTATTGATCTATATATTTCAATGATTCTGCCTAAGATAGATTATGATTGTCTCTTTTTGACTCCACCATTTTTTTTTTATAAAATCATATGGCAATCATTGTTTTTGTTTCCATATTATAAAATTATATTATTCTTTAACAAAAATTATTGCAATTAATCTCCTGCAGAGCATTTGAGTCCAATAAATGTGAAAATTGCACAGCTTAGGGAAGCACTAGAATCTGTCACAGCAGAGCAGCGTTACCTAAAAGCACGCGAAGTCCGCCATCGGCATAGTAAGTTAAACTGACCAACTGTATATATATTATTTTTGGTTGGAACTTACAATTTTAACAATTTCATTTACTCAATTTACAGTGTAAAAATAATTACTACTATTACAAACCATTAGTTCCCAATTCCCAGTCAGGCAATTGTTCAGCTTATTTTATTGCCTGGACTTGATATGTGGATATCTCTTGCTATGTACATTGCGGAATAGCCATTGGCATATATCAACTAATAATCTTTGAACAGTAATTATTATCTACACTTGTTCTATTGAGGTTGATGATACACATATGTAGGCTATTAGCATGGTAGATTTTTTTTTATTTGAAAAATTATATATGTGGATAACTACCATGGTAAGAGACATAATATGCATTCCACATTGGCAAGTTAATAAAGCAAGTATTTGGGGAATATTTCTTGTTTATACATGTATATAACAATATGTATCACTTTGCAAGAAACACCAAGTCATGCAACCAACATCAGCATGTCAATAATGCAACTTCTTTTAGGAAAGTTCAGGTTATATTTAGCAGTTAGCTCTATTCTTTTTTATTTTTGTTTTTACAGGACTTGTGATCATACTCAAACATCTTAACCGTACTCTTTTAATACACTATATGCAAATTTGCACAACTTAAGTATCGTGCTGTATCATGATTGACCAATGAAGCAGTATTGTTGATACTGAATCTATTGTGTACTTTACGCTAGTTTTGTTTTGATAGTTCGTTCTTCTGCATTTTAATAAATTTGGTATGTATATATCTGCATCTAATATTATTGAGTTTTGATTATCAACGTCTATATATTTGGATTTCTTTATAATAGTTAAATTTTAGTATAATGTTTATCTAATATTCATTGTTACATGGGTAACTAGAAATTTCAAGTATCAGTTCATTAGAATCGCAGTCTGTTGTGAATCTTGGAGGAGCTCTAAAATAAACTTGATGTTCTTATTATGATGGTGCACTAACTACATATTGCATTCAATAATTCAATAATGCATAATTTGTGGGTTAGATTGAATCTTGAATTGTAAGTTGATACATTTCCAACCTAATGAACGTATCTATCAGCCTTGTGACTGGTTCTTTTATTGAGAAGAAAAAGTTTCTTTTTGGTCTTTCTGAGTTCCTATTGCTCTTGCGTAGGAATTGTTAACTGATGCATCTCGCTTTTGCGTGTATTACATTGTTTATAAGTCATCTAATACTTTCTTGCAATGCAGCAAATGAGAGCACAAGACAACGCCTTACATTCTATACGATCATGGAATACGTAGTGCTGGCTCTCGCGAGTGGGCTTCAGGTTCTTTATATCCGACGCCTTTTCAACAAATCAGTGGCATATAACAGGGTTTAGACTTCAAATGAGGACGAGATCATGTATGATTCTTTAGCATATTTTATTTTGCCACTTTAACTGGTAGCTGTTTGTTTTTGTAGCATGGGTTTCCTTTGTCAAAGAATTTGATACGGAAGCTCATCTTTATTTATAATTCTATTGTACACGGATAATTCATGGGAGAGTAAACTTTGTTCGTTCAAATGTTCAAATGAGTAGATATTTTAAGTGTTTCAAACTAAGCATAACTTTTTTATGGTGTGTTTGATTGAAAAAATAGTTTCTGTTGCTTATAAACTGCCATATCACTTTAGTTCAATACAGGGAAAGAGAAGATTTGTTCAAACCATAAAATTGGACAACATAACTAGCTGGATAGACACAAATGATACTAGACAATTCTTATTCTGTATCATCTGACATTGACATAGATATACCATGAGATGATGCAGATGAATGCATACCAACATTGAAGAAGGAGAGGAAGGTGAAGGTGGTACGATGCTGATCTCTTCATTTAAGAGTTATTTCTCTCTTCATTTTCTCTTTTTTTTTTTTGAAATTATAGTCGAAAGTGTCGACAAAATCTCGATGACGCTGATAAATTCTCGGTGATCATATTTAAGAAAATCATAATCATTTTTTTTTATCATTTTCATATGAATTAATTTTATTATGCCTAAACTATTAGATGTTTTAATCTGAAATTTCTGCACATATCAAAAATTCAAAGCTATGCTGCTGGCAAAATTTTTTGTTGATTTGTTGCTATTATGATGAGTTGGCATCTACTCAGTTGTCTTGAGAAATATGATGTCCACAAATATTGTTAATATATCCACTTGTGATTTTAGTTTTACTTGTTTGATATTGTGTGAAGTGCAGATTTTTATAAATGATATTGGAGCTGATTTATCTAATGAAAATAAGAATCGAGTATTACAAAAAAAAAAGATAAATTCTAATTAATCTCATTGACTATCGGACAAGAATCGAGTATTACAACACCTTATAGTAGTTGTAATGTATTAGTAATGAAAAATGTGCAATATGTTGTTTGTATTCATTGTTTCAAATAAAGATTATTAGTAATTTATTGTAACTTGTTTATGCTAACTATTCAAATTGATCCTGAGCGTGAGGCAGTTATTTGCCTCATGTAAAAATTTTGAATAAATTTGATCTACAAATCAAGTTAGTTGCTGTACTTAATTATACCAAAAATTATATTTATATTGAAGGCGAGAAAGAAGCCCATTATTTCTTATGAAAGCTCAAAGACAACAAGCAACAAGCACGGGCCATAAAATTGTATAGTTATGGTCAATCCCTCAATGATCTGTGAGAAGGTAAATCAAAAAATTACAGTTGACCACAATGAAAGAGAGCATTATTTCGACTTCATCAAAATTCGACTCTTGTCCACTTCAACAAATCTACTTTATTGTAACTAATTCAACTATGCCCCAAAGACTAGAATTACTTAACTTCAACAAAAAAAAAAAAATCCTACCATCTTAACAATCTCATACGATCAGCTCCATAATTATTTATGAAGAAATAAATTAAAAAATTATAATTGACCACGATGGAAAAAAAAACTACAATTAATTACGATAAAAAAAATTAATTGATCACGACAAAGAAAGACATTACCTCACCTCAGAATGACTTCCTTTCACGAGCCAAAACGTACAACGAATTGCTAATTCATTCAATTGCATAAATAACATTTATAAACTTTGTGGTAATTGCGTTGCAGTAAAAATTAGTTTGCTATTGTAAACAGAAAAATGGAAATTTTTTACTCCTAAATTAGTTTCCTATTACAAACAGATCGATCCCAATTATAATGAGTATCTTCAATTTGGCTTTAACGTACTTGTCGAAAATTGTCCCTGGTTGCCAAACAGAGTTGTTCATCCAATCACACCAATTTCCAACAGAAAAAACGACAGTTTTTAAGGTAACTCGCACAAGACATTAGCAACTCATCAGTGACCTAATATCCATAATTCGCACTGTAGGTTGAACCATATCCTCCAGCGTGAGCTGCATGGCCCGAGTTCGAAGGTGAGCCATACGACGGGCCGTGGGTTTGGTAAGAATTATACCCATGGTCCATTGAACCCATTGCATTCTGAGCAGCCGCTGGAGCAGCAGCCATAAAATTCTGCAGTAGCAACAATTATTGTCAGTGGGGGAATTCTTGAAATAAAAACACTAACTTGCATGTTCTAAAGGTATAAAATTGGCTTATTTGTGAATGTCAAATGGCTGAGTACCTAACATACTCAATTTGAAAGAGATGAAAAACTCATTTATCATAATCTTATTCCTAAATCCGATTTTCTCCCGTCTCAATTTTCTTTCTCGCATGCCTTTGGAAATATAAAGATAGCACCAAACTACAAATATATTACTCATGGTATGACAGTAGAGGGACCGTGCCTGTATCAGTTGCTGAGCAGTTTGAACTTGAGTGGCACTACCACTAATCTCAACAGTCATCTCTCCGGGGATCCCTCGTGCTTCTTGTATGGTTATTGTTGCACCGCTAGCCCGACGGATGTAGCTAATATTTGCACCAGCTTCTCCAATTACAGCATCAGCATAAGAAAGTGGAATCTGTATTTGCTGTATTACCTGTCGAAGCCATCAGAATGCCCAAATGAGACAAACGTCCCTGGCATCTGAAGAAAATACAATTTCAAAGGCATGGATTGGGATTAACTACCTGAGATATCATTGTCGGCGGCTGTTGATTTGGTCCAGAGTGGGCACCTGTAGAGGCTGCATTTTGTCCATACATTGATATGCCTCGATGAGGTTGCTTTTCTAATGGGGGAAGGTCTGGAGGATAAAAGCTATCATGAGGACGTGGAGGAATAAACTGAGGGTTTCTGCCATATCCTGGGCCACCAACACTAGGGGGAAGGCCATGGGGATGGCCCCAATGTTGAAGGGGAGGCATATTTTGCTCCATATGCATATTTGGTAACTAGACGAAATACATTTTATGAATTGTTAGACTCCAACAAAAAGTTGTGAACCATCATTTATCAATGACAGATTTCCAGTGGTGCCATAATTCAGAGAAGCTTACGTGCTTTTCAAACAAGGGAAGGACACTCCGATCAACAAGAAATTTCCTTAAATGATTTGCAATCAATTCCACTGCTTTATGCATTTCACTGGGCTCTCCTAGTATCTCAACAACTCTATCATCTGGAAGAGCAACTAGAGGTAGACTTTCTGCACAGATTCATGCAAGTTAAACAAATACAAGTGGGTTTCAGAAAAGTTCAAAGTAGAACACCTTGAACAATAAAAATTATGACATAGATAACAACAACAATCATGACACATATGATTGCAGGTGAACTCAGACTTACCTGAAAGATGCTCACTGAACAATGATTGTTTTATTATTTAGAAAATATAGGAATATTTGTTGAATAGATGATGCACTGAGAATATATATGTAAACACTTGTATAACATATGCATTTATATCAGTTTCATTTATGTTATAAAATTTTGGAAATCTTAATTGTATGTCTTGCAGAAATCATAAATCAAATTTGATAAGGTGAAATTATATCTTTTAGAATCAATTAACTTGCGAAGTTGTTTGAAGGTAGTACCCTTGCAAAAAAGATCATATTCTTTGTTTGGCTAATCATAATATATTCTAATACAGCGGTAAGCTTGGAATTAATTTGATCCTAATCATGTCATATCATATGGGTGCATTCTAATCCTGTAGAGTTATTCACATTCAGGCAGAGAACCCTACTCAAGAAGTTTTAGAAACCATAAGTATTCTGATCATGTAAAATTAACTAAACTCATATGGAAAACCCTCATTAAACAATTTTTAGATATCAAAATTGATTAGAGCATAGTAGATCAGATGACACAGGGTTAGTAAGGAAATCACAAGAAAATAACATAATAGTTAAAAATCAGTACCAAGCTCTATCTACTAGAATGTACATCACACGGATTCAAAGGCATCTGGCTGTATCTGAATCATACTCTTAGAAACAGTTTCCATGAAACTTATGTATCTTAAATCTATGCCAATCGATGTAAGGTTGTTCCATCCATTATATAAGCCCATAAGGGTATCAAACTATCAATCACACATTTGGAGAAGCTGGAAAGGATAATACAAGTTGCAAAGGAATCAACACAACTTGCAGTAATTATCTGGAAAGGCTAGTGTACTGAGAAATAAATGTGCGAAAAGAAAATCTTGTTATATATGTAAAAAAGAGCGGTGAAACAGGATGCACTATGTAAAATGGCAACACATTCCAGTGTACAGCTACATGATAAAAAAACATTTAGAGATAAAAGGTCATGTAATGTACATAGTAACAAACTTTGTCAGAAACAATCCATAGATCCACCTAACAATAGGAACTTATCCTCTATCTAAGATAATGGCCATGAATCTAGAAAATTTCAAAGGATAGGTGATGATAAACAAAATGAAGAATTGTCAGTCAACATACCAACAACACGGACAATTGAACCTGAAGCTTCTTGAATGGATTTTATTGTTGCTCCTTGTTTCCCAATGAGACTCCCTGCTTGTGTAGCTGCCACAAGCAATCTTGTGGGAACCGTGCTTCCAGCAGCAGAAGATAGAGGAATACCAGATTCCCCATCTAAACCATCAATTATTCGCTTATGAACTCTAAGCAAACCATCCATAGCAGGAGAAATAGAAGCATCCGGTTCCTCTTTTGCTGAAACTATTACCTTCATAAATTTCACAAAACAAGAAAGATTACATTGATAAGTACAATGAGATGGTGTTTCTTGTATAGCTCCAAGGAGAAGAAAAACTCCTCATCTTTTTTTTGAGAACTCACAAAGGCTAAGCGTTTATCTTTGTAGAAGAAAACAGCACTGTTGCATGATTAATCTACCCTAAATTACTAGTAGGAAAAAGTAGCAGAATTACAGTCCAAAATCAGCGTAAGATTGGTGATTTATGGTCATAATCCACATAAAAATAATAAGGTTCAAGAATTCAACATCAATCATTTAAAGCTTTACAAAGTTTTATAACATGGATGGGGAAACTTTAAGTGACCCATAGACACAAATAATTAGTTTTACTGTATCCTATACTTTAAGAGTTACAATCTTATCATCTTACTACTCTTTCAGAAAAAAGGTGCAATCAACATAAATCAATATCGTTGTTTGCATGAAGTGTCAGGTGAAAAAACTGATTTTTTTAAAATTAAAATTTGGCATATTAATTCCATAATAATGTTAGAAACTGACATGTCCGTATTTTGGTTAAGGTAATTCTGGAATATCATGTCATTTAAAACCAAGATATTCAAAATCTATTAATTGTGTTGACTTAATACAAAGGTTTAGGTAATTAGATCTCATTTGGAACAAGTAATATATGATAGAGCTATTAGAGCATGTCTCTAATTGTCATGGGATGATTTTGAACAGTTTAGGCAGGTATGCAATTTTAACAAGGATTAGCTCCCAAGTAGTTAACAGATTCAAAAATTTTAGGTCTCCATCTTGTTTATTATTTTTCAAATTAATCTATCTTATATTTCTTAAATCCTAACTCCTTGTGTGCTAAGTTTTGAATTACTTCCTCTTATCACCACCTGCTATCTGACATCATACTCACATCAGAACATCAGATCAAGCATCACTGAAATGCTTATAACAACTTGATGTTGATGATGAATACGAATAAGCCCAAGCAACATGAACACCTGTAACGAGATGAACAGATGGAACATAAAATATTAGCCTCTGAAATCATTGACAAAAACAATTAAACAAGATGAAGAATCAGTTTCCAATTAACTCTTGGGTAATTTTCCTATATCTTAATGATCTGGAAATAGGATCAACAAGCTTCCATCTCTTACCAGCTTATATAACATGTTCATCTGTCTTATCCTACCCCATGAAGCATGTTGTGCTTATGCTTAATAAAGAATAACTAAGTTTGACTTTCTAGTTTGGTGACTAGAGTAGAATATCCATGTTGTTTATGTCCATAATCATACTAGGATGTCTGTTCCTTCCCAACTTCATATGAGCTCCATATCTGAGATGATAATAAATCATGTGCAAAACTCTAGTTTGCGAATCTATTTTTCAATCCTATCTACCTACAAATTAATAGCATCCATAGAGTTTAGATATGTTCATGTGCAACGCTAATCAACAACTTTTTATTCTCATAAAAGATTTGATATATAATGTCTCATCCAATAGTTTAAATGTGGCAATCATTCTCGTTGTCCATTAATACTTATTTATTTGGTCTCTCAAAACTATAGCATCCTTTCTGAGTAGCCTCCACACCAATCTTTTTTTTGTTTGCTTTTTAATAACTTATCAATCTCTCGTTGAAGCCGCAATCAAACGAGTTATAGAATTACCAGAAATAATGTGAAGCATGGTAGTCATCCAAAACGTATAGGCTTAGTTTTATTTCAGCTCAGATGCTCAAAGAATGACCTTCACAAACTGGAACTTTGTTTCTTCTATTTGGTTCACATGAACAATTTGATTTGTGGCTTTATGTCAGCAGAAAGAACCTGCAAAGATTGATCAGGTTATAATGACTGAAGGCTGCAAGCTTAGAGCTAAGTGTTTGTTTTAGGTTTCGACATATGATCACTAATTGTAGTCTCTGGACCTTAGTTATTTTCTCATGTTGTCTGAATATCACCAAGTTCTTATTGCTTTTCAGATTGTCAGATACTCTGGGGTTAGTTAGAAAAGTAGATTGTAATTTCTTCACTCTACAGTTGGTTAGAAAAGTAGATTGTATTTCTCCACTCCCAC
This sequence comes from Curcuma caesia, assembly GCA_037834155.1. Taxonomy (NCBI): domain Eukaryota; kingdom Viridiplantae; phylum Streptophyta; class Magnoliopsida; order Zingiberales; family Zingiberaceae; genus Curcuma; species Curcuma caesia. The sequence continues at coordinate 17,679 of JBBMKF010472629.1, read as the reverse complement.
AACAATCAGTATAAACCAATGCAGTGAGAGAAGATTAAACCCAAATTACTTGATTTTTACAACTAAGTTTAAACACCGGTTCAGGATTTCAAATTGCAGTTAACCAACTGTAAACCAAATTAAAGAATATTTTGATTTACAAACACAAAACAAGGTACAAATCAAGCTCATCAAGATTTAAAATTTTATAATAGAAACATAAGTACCAGCAAATGGCAGAAATCAAGAGGAATTGAAGCATAGGCAAGCAAACCCTTGCTAGAAGAAGTATGCCAAGAGCTCTTGATATGGAATCTTGATAGTTCTCTAATTACCTCAACATTCAGCTCAATTAAAAGGAACTCTCAACTTAAATGTCATTTATAAAATAATGACACATCTCCACCAATAGAACAAATGTTTCTGGTTACAGACTGATCTTCAATTTCAAGGAATTCACCTTTTTTAGATGTTAGATTGAAAGATGTTTGCAGGTATAAATGCTAATTAAGATAAGAAGTTTATATTTCTAAAGTTTTAGGTTAGTTGGGGAAAAGATAACATAAAGCTCCTATATCATAAAAGAACATGAAGTATGTGGGTTGTTAGATTTTTTTACAATCGAAAGATGATTTCTTTTGAGGAGGTTAAGGGGTTTTGAATTGTTATGAAAAGGGTGATTTCTCAACATTATGATAATTTGTTCTGATCTTTGAAAGACCCTGATAGTGTCCAAAATATATGGTTACTTTCACCTTAATATGAATTAATCTTCAAGAGATTTTTTAAAAAAAATTATTCAACATTGTCCAAGTCGTTAATTTTTATAATTTGTTAGAACTTAAAAAAATCATTTAGTTTTATATTTTAGAAATAAGTGCCAACCTTTTAAAAAAGGTTCAAAACGTCTATTAGAGTTTTATAGGAATAATCAAGGTTTCAGAAAAAAGTCTTCGTGTTATCATCCCATGTATTAGACAATGTTTGAGTTAATATAATTTTCAATTTCCTTTTCTCTGTGCCACAAGTGGTAATTTTCCTTTGGAAGAGGATTGTATCTTTGCTATCTTTCTTTTGGGTGAGGATCGTACTTTTTTTGTCCACTTTGCTGCATGAGACAAAAATCTACATGCATTAACTTAGATGCCCATGCAAGTACTTAATCACTATTTTGATACATATAACCAGTTCATTCAAGAGCGAATTTGGCAATAGCTTCATAGATAATTTGGATTTCTTACTGTTTAACTTGTGCCATGAATGATGCAACAACTTAGTCACTATTTTATCTACAGATCTGAATATCCACTCTGTCATGATTCATTCAAAACTTAAAACTAGACCTATTTCTCAGATTTATATAAGATAAAAAAGGCAAATAATAAAATGGCAGGTCATGACACGCAAGAATTAATTGCAAAGGAAGAATAAGAAAGTGCACTGTTTCACAAGATCATGAGAAAATGATGAAATATAAAGGTGAAACATAAGGTTAATAGGTAGCAAGAAAAATAAATGAAATTTAATATTTGCCAAAGATTAAATAATTCCAAGGATAAACATAATACAACTCTCCATAGTGCGACAAAGGATACTGAAGTGTCCATTGAATAGAGCACAAACCTACTAGAAATATACTTACTGCTCTTTCTGGCACTCCAGGAGGTCCGTCAAGAATCTTTATCCGAGCCTTTGATTCCTCACACATTTTTTTGATGAACTCACCTTTGCGACCAATTAGACCACCTGCCTTGTGTGCAGGAATCATTATACGAAAAACACTTTCCCCTGGCCACCCAGGCCATCTTTTTTCAGCAGATTCAGCTTCTATCTGACCATCTTGTTCTTGATTCATTCCGTACATGTTTCCAGCTTCTCCAGATATCTCTTCTTCCACAGTATTTTCCACAAGCCCATCCATAAGGTATTAAATGAGCTAAATCATATAATGTAACAAATTCACATGTAAGAAGCTGGGTCCACAAATGCAAACGCATCAAGTATGACAAAGCATCAAGAGAAAAAAAATGGTACAAATATCTTCTTATACAATCTTCTCGCTTCACATATAGTGGCATGAACTCCATTTTTGAAACAAACACCCAAAAGATCAGCATGGATGACAGTATCCTAAAGTATGCAATGAAATACCACTTGCTCTAAATGTTAGAAACATATTACAAAACATCTCTCGTTCACATTTATTACTAATTTTCAGACAGAATCATTTATGAGAAAAACCAAAAATATGAAAATAAAGCTAAATAAACATTCAAAAAGTATTTCCAATCAACAAAGTTGTAAGCCAAGTAGCAAATTTCCAACAATATTTTTGATTGCTCATTAACACGACATATGATAGGAACCTAAGTCTGATCGAATGGATAACCAAAGAGGAGGGAGGAGGAAAAAGGACTATCACTCCAAGGAGATCTGCCACCACTATGCCATAGGCTATTTTATATGATAGATTTGTCTTATACAATAGAGATCATAGTGTGTTTACTCATAGGTATCCAAGAGAGTTTTGTGCCTACAATAAAATAATCAAGTATATATAATCTTAAGTGAATAACTAATTCATAGAAAAAAAAAGTGGACAACTAGTTATAGAGTGTGTATTTAAAAAGCCTTAGCTTTAGCCAAATATGCAAATGCCTAAGTGGATTTTCAAAAGGACCACATAGCAATCACATACGGTCACATATAGCACACACATGGCTTACATATGTATTAAAATAATATTATTTTGCTTTATGGTCACATATAGCACAGATGTGACTTACCAACATAAAACCCTAAACTACCCTATTATTAACTTGTGATTTTTAAGTGTTAACTTAGAAACTTGTCTTGCAAGTGATAAAAAAACCTTAAATATTAATGAAAATATTTTCTTTGAAATTTTAATAGCCTATAAATGCCCTCACATGCCAGATAGCACTAGATTACATAACGCTTCTATATGAATTTTAAAACCTTGAAGAAGCAAATGAATATAATGCTAAATCGAAACTATATTGGAATTTATCACTTTTCTAGGATTGTATCATTCCATCATATTTCAAAACAACCTAATAATCAAGGTTAACGAAAAAAACTTTGAGAATCTTTCCTTTTCTTTTCCATTATATAGCTTGCATAATATTTCTTCTTATTCCAGACTACTAAAGGTTTCCTTTTAACTAAGCGATGATAGCAAAGTAGCTTGTGTCAAGTCTTCATTGCATGAGATTGGTGCGCTTGAAGCTTCTCTTGACAAGAATCTGTCACGTCAAGTTCCACGTAATGAAAGCATGCCAAGAGTTGCAAATTGAGTGATGCAGTAAAAGAATCTTGCATTGAGTTTTTATAGAGCAGAGATGAGTAATTCAAGACTTCCTTCAAATTAAATGGAAAAAGTGCCTTATGCCAAGTCTTCTCAAAGCATTGATGGCCTTATGGAACTTCTTATGAGTACTTAAGTCAGGGAAAGCGAGGACATCAAGACTTCTTTTGAATTAACTGATGATAGGAAAACATCTCTCATCAAGTTTCCATACAGCAGAGGCAAGCATATCTAGATTTCTTTCAGATTTAATGATGATATGAAAGCCTCTTATGACAAGTCCTCAATAAGTTGTGGCAGGGGTATCTCAATTTGAAGTAGATAATTTCTTGTGCGAAACTTTATTAAGTTATTGTACTTGATAATACATTAGTTAGAGGGGATTTGTGGTGACAAAGGGAATTTTGAATAGATATTTGCCCTTTGGTGCTCGAAAATTTATGGCAAATGATTGCAAAGGTAGAGTGGAAGATGGATTTGCTTATAATGAGCCATGAATGGGATAACTTTTGATAGGGGCATCATAATGATAGCAGTAAATGGATGCTTTTGATAATTACTATTAATATGTGAATCCTCATGAAGGTTTGCCTCTTTAGTCATTTTGTAATCATTAATTCTTTTGCTCCATCTTTTCCTCTATGGTTCTTGCCGCCTATGCCACAATCTTATTTTTATTATCATGGAATATCTCTAGGAATTACTTTTCAATGAACTTGTTATATTCGTCCATCTTGAATAATCTTCCTATTTTTCTCAATGAGAATGGTATAGTGCAGGTCTTACTGTGCAAGGTTTGCAAGCTTTGACATCATTTTAGATTTTAGGACAGAGCTCTACAATAAAAGTGTCCAATAATTGTGTTCCAACATATCACATGTTCGATAAGAGAGTTCCTTAACAAGATTATCGTATTCTAGTATTGGTATGATCTGTAGAAATTTGGTCAAATTTGCAACTATGCTATTGCTTTGAAGGCCTAAGCAAATAAGAAGAGCATCCATAAACTCCTCGCATGATGAAGGCTCATAGCATAACTCAAATCAATCGAACCATTTGATGGATTCAAGGTTCATAGAAGCTCTCTAAATCTAATCTCTCCTCCATCATTTGGAATTGCAGCTAAATCCCATCTGGTAAGATCTCTTTTCCAAAGACTGAATTCCCCTATCATTCCTAGAAAGTTGCAATCTCAATATACATATCATTGTTGCATCTAAGGTTCCCTTGGAGTTGTCAAGATCAACAACCTATCATCCTTGAATCAGTGAGGTTGATTCATCATCTTGTTGATTCTTTGTCAATGCCTATCTGATGGTCACTAAGCATTTTTTATGTTGCTAAAATTTAGCTTCAAAATTAGCTTCAGATTTTACAAGCCAATTTGTCTTTTACTGGCAACCCATGTCATTGTCCTATAATATCTTCTTTTAAAGTCGAGCTCAGACTATGCACAATTTGTTTGAGCAAACAAGGAAATTAGAAAAAAAATATTCAAAGCTTAAATAATGAAACTATATTGGAAAAGGTTGCAGCATGAGGTATCACCAATCCTGCATTAGTGATGGATATGGTCTGGCAATGATAGAAATGGGAGGTGATGACTAACAATTGTTGGAAGAGGACAACATTCAAAGAGGATATTGGCGGCGAAGAGCATCAATGCTCTCATACAGAGTTGATAAGAACCCAAGTCCGATATGATGAAGAACCAGAGAAAAGGGAAGAGGAAAGGGAATGACCACTTTAAAGGAAACCACCTCCATTAACTCATAGGCTATTTTGTAGCCCATAAATTTGTTCAATATCAAGGAGATCACAAGGCGTTTCATTACAAGCAAAATAAAGGAGATCACAGAAATGTGTTTAATTATAGGCATCCAAAAGAATGCCATGTCTACGCTAAAATAATTAATTCTAAATTGAACAACTAAGTCTAGAGAAAATAAAAGGCCACAACCAACTCTTGAGCAAATAACGTAATACAATTCAAAAATAAAGGGCTATTTGAATTAATCCCTTTCCTAGAATGAAATAAACATATCTACTAAAGCAAAATCTATTCTTCAACACAATCAAGCCCGAAGTGAGAGATAACAAATACGACAGATCACACGGAACAGGCGGTAGTAATAGACACATCTAGACGACACAAACCTCCTCAGTTCTCCGATACCTCAACTGCCGAACTTAACTTCCGAATGCAAAAAGATGAAAATCTCAAAGAAAGAGGGATCAGAGATATCGAGACATCCGAGAAGGAGCACGGAAGTTCGTGAGCGCTTACAGGATCTGGCGAGATGTTAGCGACGGCAGGATCCCGAAAGGTCCGGTAGCAGAGAGGTTCGTGGGGAGGCGCTCAGGCGCCCGCCGGAGAAGAGATTAGGGCAGAGACGAATTGACGCGGCCGAGTGAGGCATCAATAAAAGAGTAATTTAAAGAGTTCTTAAAGGCGAAATATGTAATCTTCGAAAATATTTTAATAGTAAAATAGAAATATTAGAATTTGTTTTGGTATTAGTAAAATTTAAAAGCTATTTTTAAAAAGCTAACAAGTATTAAAGAGTCTCTATATAATAACTGTAAAACAACCTAAAACGCAATATATTTTTCTTTGAAATTTATTTTGAATAAATAACCATAAAATAGTATAAAATTTTGAATTAGTGCGATAGATCCTCAACTATTTTAATTTTGAGTCTAATTAATTTAATTAATGAAAATTTCCATCAAAATCAGATTAATCTAGACTCAATTTGATTAGAACAGATTTAATTTGATGATTAATTGAAATCAAACGAACCAGACCATTTGATAAACATTGGATCCGATTTATTTAAACTAATTTATTAAAAGTTAGAGTTAATTAAATCAGATTAAAATTAAAATAAAATTAAATCGACTATTTTAAGTGGTCTTGTTTACGATAAATCTCAATCAATCTCATGGACTCCATCCCTGGGAGTGAGTAGCCCGGTCCCACAAAAATTTTTCAAAATTTTTCATCAACCATCAGGTAAATCGGAAGTAATCTTATTTATCTATTTATTAATAGTTGATGAAAATCTTATTTAGTCGTTATTTCAGATCCTGTACGATACACTTGATTAAAAATAAAGAAAGTATCTTCATTCCATGAATCATTGCTATATCAATAGTCGACAAAATGACAAAGAAAATATTTAAAAAGTAATAAGCCACTAATAATTATAAATGTCATAATCCAGAGATCTTCATTCTAAAACAAAAACTGGTCTTATTTTATAATTAATCTTTACAACTTAACACAGTAGTACAACATATTCAAAGACAAAATAAGATGATATGTATAATGAGATTAGCAATGCGATTACCAAGGTTCCTACATTAACACAAGGTAATGTATCGATTCCTATCATTGAGATGGGGTCAACTTGGTGTGCTCAGAATCATGTTTTATCGTCGAGTCTCCACCCATCAATTCGTGAAAGGCTTCCACTTTCACTGGTTGGGTTCGCATGCCATATGGGTTCCTGCATCATAAGACAAATCTCGGAATGTTAGGTTGAAGTCTGAGTATGAAGAATGATTCAAAAGATATTAAGAACATGTATCATCAGGGAGGGGCATACTGGGTTTGCAGCTGAGGAAGTTGGACATTTGAGATTTGTTTGAACTGCTGGCTTTGTTGAGCATGCTGATTTGACATGCCCATTTGCTGTCGCAGCTGTAAATGTTGTAACTGTAACTGTTGTTTATTGAGTGCGTTGAACATGTTCCCTGCTGGAGACTCCATTACATTTTCCACCTTGACGTCCACCATGGGCTGCTCTTTGTCCATCATGACTAAAGAACCACGAGGAGCGGACATTTGACGCCGTAACAATTGTTGCTGGTGCTGTTGAAATGCCAAGTTCTGTGGGTTGAGCATTTGCATTTGTTGTATTCGATGCATCTGCTGCATTCTCTGCAACTGTTGTTAGATGACTAATTAGTTATCTGCTGCACCAGACTGCATTCCAAAGAAAGCTAAACAAAAAATAGGTAATCAGTTCTTTTCAAGTCTGAGTAGGGGCTAAACAAAAAATAGGTAATCAGTTCTTTTTAAGTAAAAGTAATCTGGAGTAGGAAGTGTACTAGTAACTGACTCATCACTGGAACTACTTTACCTTATCTTTCTAGCAATTCTGATGTACACGCCTGAAATACTTGAGGGTAGTACACTCTAAATATTAACATAGATTCAGTTCATGTAATTACCATTGTAAAAAAATATGGAACGTTTAGTGTGTTTATACATATCCAAAACAATTGATCTTCGTGTTTGCTACTGTAGGTCTAAGTTTAGCATGCATATATACCATCAAGTTCTCTAAACTTGCAAGTATGCTACTATGGTTAATCATTGAAAAGTTTGCCATTACCAAAAGTCATTTATTAGCATTCATCGTCGTCGTCGTCAAGACGTGTAACACCCAACTATTTGAGATCGGCTACTTGGATCTTATCCTACCATTGAACTCTATGTAAGGCTATATGAGTCAAATTATTTAAACAATCAATTAAACTACTTTTTATAATATTAACAAATTTCTTTGATTCCTTGTCCCTTCAATTTTAATCAATTCAACTCAACTATAAATCTATTTACCCCCTTTGAACAAGTCCCTTGAATCATTCAAATCAATTTTTGTTAAATCATCTTACTGCCTTTGAACAAGCCCCTCGAATTATTCAAATCACTTTTTTATTGTATCAGCTAGAGTTTTCTTTAACAAGCCTCTACCCTTAGACCTTCAATTCTAATCAATTCAATTTCTTTATTGCCTTTAATCATGTTCTTACCGCCTCAACTTATTTCCCTTATTTTATCATTTTTTAGAGTTGCACCTAATTGCTCATAGATGCTTAATATTTTTATCTTTCATAATATCCACACATCTTCATCTTAGCTTTCTCATCTTTATTAGATTCATTCCTTTTTAAACGATGTTTTCTAATTGCTAAACACTTGGAGCCACAAAGTATGATAGACCATGTCATAGATTTTAACTTTTCATTTTAGCCTAAGAAACTCACAACGATTGTATGAAACTTCAGAAAAGCCTTTCTCTTTCAACTAAGTTTTTATCCTACCCCTTATCATATCTTAATCAATCTCTTTCTTTCTGCTGGATAGTAGATCCAAAGTACCTAAAGCTCTTGCTTCAAGAAATATTTAAATCTTTAACTTTTGAAAATATAGAATATTTGGAATTAATTAGATTTTTGCTAATTTTTTAAATCTTAATAATTGTAATTCTTAATAACTAATGAGAGCTATTTGATAGACAGTAATGACAATGCTTATGTAGATGCATGATAATTCATGACATTGGACGTTAATGTGTCGGAGACCTATCATAGTGTCGGAAGACTTTCAGCGTAAACTTCAAGATTTCAATTGGCATTAACCCTAGCAAATAAATATGAGACCAACTTGAGCTTCATGAAGAGAAAAGGTATTATAAGAATTTAGGATAGAACAAATCATAGTCTCTCAACTACCTTGCATCGGCTGGTATTTAGGATAGTATGCATCCAAATTAGTTGTATTTATAAACAACTAAGATTTATAGGAGCTATGAACCATATGGTAACTGTACAACACTTGTGTCAGTCTGAAAATGCAGAAAAATATGGCATATTAAATTTTCACATCGACAAATATGCAAATTCAAATTTCAAGATAGAATTTGTATTTTCCAGTAATAAGTATATTTAAATTTAAATTCATTTTAAAATTAAAGAATAGTATGTATACAAAATTAGTTGTATTTATAAACATCTAAGATTTATAAGAGTTATGAACCATATCCAACTGTAGCAGTACTTGTGTAAGTCTGACAATGCAGAAAAATATGGAATATTAAATTTTCACACTAACAAATATGCAAATTCAAATTTCAAGATAGAATTTGTATTTCCCAATAATAAGTATATTTAAATTTAAATTTAAATTTAAATTCATTTTAAAATAAACGATAACATGACAGCAGTCATACATTTTAGCCAATTGGATGGATAGTAACTACAGTGGCACAAGGAAGATGTAAGAATATATAGGAGCACAAAGACAAATTATGATAAATCAATTATAGAATAAATATGAAAATTTTCCTACGCATAAAAAAATAAAAGTGCGCTTCTAGAGAATATGCCATGAGTAATTAGGCATCAAACAAATCCTATTTCAGCATCTGATTCCGCACTAAGGCCTCATCAGGGTCAGTATTTACTAACTATAGGATACTAACAAAGCCACCTATCACCTAGTAAATGCAGCCTTCTTTTCATGAAGTAAAAATGGTTTTTATTCCAGTGCAGATGCATGTTGTGGCACACTATCAGAAAACCTATTTTAACTGTATCGTCATTGATCCAAAAATTGGCAACCAATAACAAGAAATAAGGAAGTGTTCATACTTGAGCTTGCAAATAAGCGTTTTGTTGTGGTTGCATCATACGGACATTTTGATGTGTCTGCTGAGTGAATCCTTTGATACCATCCTTTATAAGCTCAGCTAGAATCCCAACATTACTGTTGGAGAAAACTCATCAGAAGTTTTATTCGAGGAAAAAGAACCATGTTGAGTGTCAAATGAACCAGGAATTATGTGATGACACATTAAATCAGGAAGAATTTACATAAGATGTTATTTCTACCATATAAGTAATTTTTTTCTCAAAAATCCTCCAATTGGAGACTATTCCATGCAATTAATTTGCTCGCAAAACAAATTTGTAAGACATCATACTGTCATTTTTGGGTGATAACAAAAGAATTGCAACCTATGGATGAGTACAACCCTGTCAGGAACAGGCAACTCACACAGCTAAGGTTTTCTTCTACAATCTGTTTGGTCAAAGCACTTAACAATGAAGTGTCAAAATTATAGAACACTAGAAGATCATGGACAAGGTTATCATGCATGAGAATTTTATCTTATATGAAAATACAACCAAAATATGCAATCATAAGTCTGATCAAAATAGTACAGATAGCCTACTTCTGCCAGTGCCAAGGCAAGAAACTGAATATTATTTCCATCATTTGTAAAATAAATGCAGGAAAGCTGTGAATCATGACATAATAAGGTCTTCAATTATTGAATCACACACTAAAAATGTACTGGTAACATAGTACACAAATAATTGTTGGATATTGGCATGTTGGTGTGGAAATGTTAACTGATATGGTGATTTTACCAAATCTTGCTACTAGAAATGTGCATCTTGTTTAAAGGCTAGAATCAAGTAGATGTATAAGTTGCCGGACCAAAATATATGATAATCGCAATGTGAAGAGTAGGATGGAGAGAAAAAAATTAGCCATGTCAACAAAATTTCCAGCAGCAAAGTCAATTAAAAGTGAGATTGCTTCCAATTATTGCTGGCTCAAAGCCTGAATTTGATTAATCCTGTGGTAAAGAGGTTACTAACCACAGTTTTATAGCAGATGAACAAGGAACAGAAACCTCATTTACATATGTGTGTGTGTGTGTATGAAGATTGCATTCTTATTATTGCCATTTTTTATTTTACCATCTTTCAGAACAGGGTGACATGTAACCTCTAAAACAGAGGAGAAATTTTATGAACCCAAAAATATTTTGACCTAAAAGAGATGCAATTGTAGAACTGAGATTATGGAATTTACCCATATCCAGCAGTTTGCAGAAACATCTTAAGAAGTTCAATTGATGAGAACTGCTTTTTGTAGCTATCACTTAACAGTCTCAAAATGCGGCCTAACTTGCAGATTCGCGCACTTAACACCTCAGAGAAGACTTCCATAGAAGATTCAGATCCAGCTTCAAAACCCACTCTTAACAATGCACTGGCTACTACTTTGTGAGTCATCTTAGATGCTTCCTCAACACCAAGTGGTTTTTTCTCCCCTCCAGAACTGTCTTTCCCCCTATATTTACCCATTTTATAATACTCAGATATTAAGCCAAATCTTTCAATCATGGCTGGGTTTCGGCTTATTATGGTAGGCAAATTATCTAGAACCTCAAAGACTTCAATTTTTTGTTTTTTCCCCATGCTGTTGTTTGGCGGAATTGCACTACTAGGTACACAATTAGAAGGGAACATCATTTCTGGAAAAAAAGTATGTTCTTCTTCAGTCAAAATAGATAAATCAGAAGCCACATTTGACTGCACAGAAGATCCATTTTCCACTATAGAATCTCTGGAGGCCACAGTTGGGCCTACCTTACAAGATTGTCTCTTTCTTTTCTGTGTTTCACTTAGTTTGAGAAACATAGACATTCCCTCAGGTGTTCTTTTCTGAGGTTCTTTGTCACAATATGGAAATGTATGATGCCTCAATCGGTACTCACGAAGAAACTGGTTATACCATGTCTCTGGCAAATCCTCCACCCTATGTCGTACATTGTCTGGTTCGTGATACTTTGGGCCAACAGCAGAAGCCCGCTCATAAGGATGTTCATTTACTTTGCAAGTGTTGAATCCTGTTTTTAGCTGCATTTGCATCCCCCGAGAATTACATTGCTGATTGTATAAGACAAAAGAAAACAACAATTACAATTAATAACTACGAATTGAGACTTTGGGCTAAACAATGAATAACACCAACTCATCACTCGAGTAAACATTGAGTACAACAAAAAAGGAATTGAAAGAGTTTAGCCATGCAATTATTAATTAGGATTCACATCCAGTTACCAGAAACAACTTCACTATTTTCAACAAGAAGGGTAAAGACATATTGACCAACAATCATTACTACAAAGCAAAAAAATAATGTCTAGAGGTCCTTAAGTTTGGAGCCAGAATCTCTTCAAAAGGAACAAAACAGCATTAGTTTCTTCAACAACTTTGTCAATACCACCATTATCAAGCACGTATTTGTCCCAATTGTTTGGAATTGATCACATGAATCCCATCCCTCAATTGAATTCTATGCCAAGTTATATAACTAGGAATCTATTCAAAGCAATCAAATAACTTTTCATTACACCAGACAGGTTCTTTTTGCTCTCCCTCTACTCCTTACACTTCCACTCTAACTAATTCAACTCTTCTAGTTGAAAATTCTATTTGTAATCTTTCAACAAATTCAATCTATTTTATCTCATTTTATTATCAATTGTAGCTACAACTTATTCCTATTAGATATTCTCTTTTTTTGTTCTTTCTACTAACTCACATATTTAGTTTAGCATTATTATTTTTGTCACATTAATATTTATACATATTGTTTTCTAATTGTCAAACACTCTGATCCATAAGGATCGCATATAGTACTGAAATCTTGTAGAATTTTTCCATTTAACCTATGGAACACAGAATGATCACAAAAGATTCTAGAAATTTTTCTCCATTTCAACCCTTTTTTATTTTACTGAAAGCATCATTAATATCTGCTTCTTATTAACTAATATATTTAAACTATATAAAATTATTAATTTCACAACTTCGTTAAAGTTAAATTACAAACAAAGAAATCCCTAACTAAAGGGTAAAAACTTAGAAAAAACATCAAAGCACCTTCTTTTTAATTAAATATCAAAAGTGTGGGTCAAGGCTATATGTGATGCTTTTCACAATGAGATCTTAAAAAAAGGGGCAGCCTAGTATACGAAGCTCCTGCCAATGACGGGTCTTGAGGAAGGGTCTATCGTACGTAGCCTTACCCTGCTTTGTAAGAGGTTGTTTCCGAGACTCAAATATGTGACCTCCAAATCACACAATAACAACTTTACCGTTGCGTCAAGGCTCCCCTTCTACAATGAGGCATTAATGATAAAAAATTAAAATAATAAGGTTGTATTTAGCTTTCTTTTATGTATAAGTGAAACTATATAAGATTAATGACAAAGCCATGCTTTATCAACATCAGGTATAGAAGCATCACTTGACCTCAAAATTTATATTGAGGTGCATTGAAGAGAAGAAGCCAAAGAGTAAAAAGGTTTAAAGCAAGGTTTAAGATCAGCAACAAATTAAACAGAATTACTGTAATCCGTTTGATCTAAAATGATTTACTTCATCTGGCTATAAATGTATTCAAGACTAGTAATATACTTGGCTTAAGTTGAACACAAGCCAGTAATTTTTATCCAAACCATAACTGAAAAGGGTTAAAACAGAAATTAAAGTTGTTTGTTACTGAGTTGAATTTGAAATACTGACAAACTTAGGACAAAGCGTTGGTAGACAGATGTTGTCAACCATGCTTAAATCAACATAGTTGTGGCTAACTTTTTGTTTAAAATGGTGTTGCCAACCATGCTTGAAATACTAGCTATTCCCTTTTTCATTTAATAATATTGCTCTACGGTCCCAAGTCCAACTATGTGAAAGGGAAATAAAATTTCCAACTAAACTGATCTGAAAACTGAGCATATGAAATGAAGTTGCACTTGATATGTCAGCTACACTACATGGATAAGAATTAACAAAAAGAATGACCTTGTATGATCTTGTAAACATCCAACCTATTAGTAGCCTGTCTAGCCACACAATTTTGCAAACATGTAAGATCTTTTATCTATCAACTAGATTAAATTCCAATACATTTTCTCGTTACTCTTATCTAATACATAAATTCATATCTAAGGGTCTAGTTCTTGTTTGTTTTAAAAGCACAAGCAAAGTATAACTAACAAACCTATAATGCAATAAACTGGAAAAATAGAAGCTTGACCAAAAAAAATGGAGCTTCATAATCAACATGAAGAAATCCTTTAAAATGAGATGATTAAACCCTACTCTAAGTGTCCATCCAAGTGTCCTTAAAACTTTTGGAAGTAAAGAATATACCCCTACTCTAAAGGATACATTTGATTCTGACAGATTAAAGAAAAAATGGCAATTACTTGAACAAACAAGAGATATAAGTGCATCAATTAATTAGGAGGGAAGAGCCTACATCATTCTGAACACCATCTTGTTGGCAATCTTCCAATGAATAATAAATATCATCACCATGCAACTGCAGATCTGAAAGCCAGTGTGAAAAAGAAGACTATCTCAGAAATGAAAAGATGAAGTCATTATGCTAAAACAACAACAACAACCAAACCTTACCACTTGAAAACAAACTAAAAGAATTTTTATAACATTAAAAATGTCAAAAGCAGGTATTTGAATAATTGGACATCAACAAGTTACATAGTTATTAAAGGGGCTCGCCTGATTGCGCCTAGGCGCAAGGCGTAGCCAGGCGAGCCTCTTGCGCCTGTGCACTTTAAGTGTGTGCTTTGTGAGAGGAGGAAGAAATCGATCTTGAGAAAACCGATGAAGATTTAGCCATGATTTAAAATATAGAGTCATGTCGAGGTTTCGGTCTTGGATTGGAATGATACAGTTTCGGTACCGTATCGTGCCGATATAGTTTTGATATTTTTAAATATAAAATATATTAATTAAAAATAAAAAATTAATGTAATATTTAAAAATAAAAATTAATTATATATATATATATATATATATATAATTAATAGGATAATTTTATGAGACTTTAATAAAGTCTATTTAAATTATCTCAATCATAGGGAATTGATTAAAATTATTAACCTAAATTATTTATTAAAAATCTACGGCTATTAAAACCTTACCCATTCTGCCCTATTCTGCACGACCGCGAGCAGATGTAGCCTGCACGACGCTGACGGAGGCGTCATTGGGCCCGAGCGACACCTCCAAAGGCCTCGCCGGTCCCCCATGCACCTCCGGACGGAACCACCTATACTAGTGTCGGTCCACTAGCGGAACGAGATGTTTCACCAGTATCGGATGAAACAACTCAAGATTTTAATCGATTGGATTCATCTATACAAATTTGAAACATCTAGCGATGATGATAATGATATGATTGAGAAAGATGATGAAGATTTAGATGATTTAGACATTTGAATTTTTTAATTTAAATTATGCGCATAACAAATTTATTTGCTAGTGAATTTTATATTTACATTATTTTTAATAATTTATGAATTATAACTTTGTTAGTGAAATATTTTGACAGAAATTCCCTATATATGTTTGAATTGTAAAAATTTATGCCTAAAGCACCTTTCTTCGGTAAAATGTGCACCTCACCTTGCACCGTGCACCTCAAGCCTCATGGCACCTATGCACTTTTGGATGTCTCACACGTTAAATAACTATGAGATGTTAGAGAATTATTCATCAAGAGGCTAGACATAAGGAAATTTACTGTTGCATTCATTATTCAAACATATAAGAGTAAATAGTTTAATCCACATTGGGTGTTTAGCCATTAGTTATTATCTTGGGATATTAGTATGGATGTATGGCTCATTTTTCTTATGCAATACTTAAGTGCTCTGATTATCCCAATTTGGAATAAACCTAGTATCAGAGTAGGTTCTTTTCTGGGGTTTCTTCTTTACCCATTCCCATTTGAGGAGAGACCATAGACTTGGCATCCTCACCTCATGCCTTTTTCTCCTCCCCATCCCTCCTCTTCCTAATAAATATATATGTATATATATGGTTCCCGACTTACAGCAAACCCAAAGATGGCATTCTGCAAAGTTGCTTCCAATTCAGAATGTCCAAAAGAAATCCATAAGAGTATGTTATAGTTTGATTATACATATTCACATTATGTCACAACTCCATAAGAGAATGCCCAAAAGAGATCCATAAGTACATATTAGAGTCATAGAATATAGATTGACTATGCACAAAAAAGAAGGAATATGCCATATAAATCTAATTTGCCCAGTTTGTAGGAGTGAAACAATTAAATAGAGTTACATAGTGTTTGCAATGGTGCACTTAAGTGGGTAATTGTGAAACTGCATTAGAGTGTGGGAGAAACTCATCGTCTCATGTTCATGATCCTATCCAAAATATAGAAGGTGTAGTAGAGACAAAATAGGAACATGGAGACATCAACAAAATTGTGGTGATATTCACATAAAGACATTATACTTTATGTATAAGTGTTGAGTATTTCATGATGACATGTCATATTCACATAAAGCCATAGTAACATGAGATACGTGAGCATGATAATATGCACAAACATCCCACTTACCCTGCATTACTTCCAACCTTGATGAATACACTAACGTTTCTAATTTATTATGTTCATATTTACATAAACTAGAGAATGTGATTAGAAGCCGAGCGATACCCTCCTCCGTTGTGTCCAACTGCAGTTTCTCGATTTACCTCCTCACAGATGGTCATGGAGCTGACCATGTGGTGCCGCTAGGGTAGCGGATTCCACCTTTTTGCAAAAAAGAATGTGATTAGAGGTTATTTTAGGAATGGTGCCAAGTATCTGAGGCAAGATATGATTTGTTTACAGAAGTTATATTCTTTTTTATTTCCACAAGTCATATGAGTAACTAAGTTATGTTTTGATGGGTAATAGATTTAATGTATTTTAATTTAAACATGCCATATTTGTTTTAAAATGTATATAAAGAATATGTTAAGAACTCCATATTCGACTAGAGTAAACATCTCTGTCATGAACATCTCTGTCATGAACAATCGAGAAACCTTATTGATCACTTGTCAAATTTCACCGAGACATTTGAGCAAACTGAAGACGATAGGCTGGCAAACCGGACACTAACAAAAAGATATGTGTGTGGAAGCTGATCATGCTACACATTTTAGAAACATAGCTTGAGATAAAGTTAATAAAATGCCCCTTAATAACTGGCAAAACAATGCCTTGATGTTGATTGTAATACGACAGGTTGATGTTTAATTAAACATTTAAAAAAATAGAATGAGAAGGAAATTCTAAAAATAAAATTTAAAAGAAAACATTTTTTACTCATGAACTAAGTATTGCTTGGTTTCACACACAACGGTAAAAAGAATACGACATTAGATAATGAACCAACAAATTGTTAAAAATTAGCGCTTACAGTCGGGATTAATCTCTGCGAGGGAAGGGGCACTGTTGCCGGGGGAGGAGGCGGGGTGGAGGAAGAGAGAGGCGGAGGCCTTGTCATAGAGGAGGGCACGAACGCGGAGCTGTAGGTGGAGATGAGCTCGGGAATTAGAGGGCGAGCTGGGCAAGGGGGACAAGAAGGCTTCCCAGGAAGCGGGGGAGGATAGATGGTGAACAAAGGCAGCGTAAGCGCCGTCGCCCAGCCACGCACGCCATGCCCCGCACCCATCGAGCCTCCTGGCGAGCTCGTAGCCCCTGCCGTCCTCCCCTAGTAGCGCCGCCGCCATCCGGCGATGCCGGTAATCAGCCGATCCGATAAGATCCGATCACGATGCAGAAGCGAACCCTCCCCTCCCTTTCCCCCTCCTAGCGCTTGCCCATCACACTACGCCCACGGATTTTAGAAGTTAAATTCCATTTATGCCCCGTAGTTTAT
>JBBMKF010472618.1:0-10409 GCA_037834155.1 Curcuma caesia | reverse complement strand
CCGTCGCCCTCCTTCCCCGCGTCGACCAACTTTGGTACAAGTACATCCACATGGAAGAGATGCTTGGCAATGTTGCAGGCGCTCGCCAGATTTTTGAACGTTGGATGGATTGGCAGCCCGACACTCAGGGCTGGCTTTCCTACATCAAATTTGAACTTCGTTACAATGAAGTTGATCTTGCACGAACGGTTTGTTGTTTGCCACCCTCGTCCTTCCTCTTTCATTAATTATGCCAGGTTCGAGGCCAAGCGCGGTGAAATTGCTCGTGCCCGTGCGGTGTATGAGCGCGCCATCCACCTTCTCTCCGAAGACGAGGAAGCAGAGCAGCTCTTCGTTGCCTTTGCAGGCTTCGAGATCTGGCTCAAGGAGACGGAACGAGCTCGTTGCATATACCGTTACGGCTTAGACTGCGTCCCCAAGGGGAGAGCCAAAGATTTGTACAACGAGTACGTTGCTTTTGAGAAGCAGTACTACGGAGACACGGCCGTCATCGAAGATGCTACCGTCAGAAAAAGAAAATCAAAGTTTGATGACGAGGAGGTGAGGAAGAAGAACCCTTTCAATTATGACTCGCCTCTACTCGAAGCAGCGTACAAATGGAAAAAGCAGAAACTAGACGAAGATCGAGTGAAAACTTAGACTGACAACCATCATGGACCTATGAATATGCTATTCTTCTATATGTCTTATAAATTCAGCTTTTAGAATTTCTTAATATTGGTATTGAATTCAACGATAATCTTTTTCTGATAGCTAGACAACCGAAGTTCCTTTTGTTTCCTCTAATCTTTGCCGTTTGTTTCCTGATAGACAACCGAAGGAATTCTCATCTGATGTTGAATAAGCAACCATAATTGTCTTAAGTAGTGAGATAGTTAAGCAGCCTCTCTCTTCTCACTCTGTTGCCACGCATCCAAGTGATCATGCGAGACTTGTCTTCTCCTTGATGCAAGTAGCCGTCACCTATCTCACCGAATGTTCCTTGATCCTAATAATGTCCAACCCCCCAACTTTTGACATAGTTGCAATCGACCACCCTCTTATCCTACCTACCTTCCAAGGAAGAAGAGGCACCACAGCCAGCAGTAGCAGAAGAAGAAGAAGAAAGTCTGTCAATTTAGATGTGAAAGCAAGGTACCAGAGTGGGACATCACAACCGACACCCATCTTGTTCCTACAACCGACGCCAATGCATAAAATGTTTATCATATTATTCTTCAATTGCTATAGATCATATGAAAGAAGATAAATACATTCTCTGTTACATTAATTGGCCTAATAAGTTTGCTTGTCGATGACTTGTCTAGTTGTTACGCGATTCATTGATATTGATTCCAGCACGAGTTTGAGTTCAGTTCAATTCGATTCGATTCGGTTCGATCCACCCAATGTATGACCACGACCAGCCTGTCCAACTAGCTGCCTACTGCTTACTAATCCCCACCACTATTTGTGCTGCATCACCCTTACCTTTCTAATTCAGAGCAAGAGCAGCAGATCGTCTTGCTCCCGCCACAGATCTGCTGCTCCTGCTGGTCATGGGCTCCCTGCTGGAGAACCTCCAGAAGAAGAGGCTTTTCCCTACCATGCCCTACAAGGACGACCTCCCCACCTTCCACCCCAACCAGCAGCACTCGCAGCAGCAGCCGGACGCTCGCCTCATCGGCCTCCGCAAGCGGATCTCCTCCTTCTCCGTCAAGATCCAGCCCCTCTCCGCCGACTGGGCCGCCTTCCGCCGCTCCAAGTCCGCGCCCTCCTTCGGCGACCTCGCCGGCGTCCGCCGCTGGTGGGGCCAGTGCTGGGGCTGGGTCCTGTCGCGCAAGCCGGCGTTCGCTCAGGACATCGAGATGAACGAGGAGGAGACGGCGGTGGTGGGCTTCCAGTTCAGGGGCAGCTGGCGCCACATCCTCTACCGGGTCCGATCCGAGATCCGGAAGCTGATCCGCTCCGACAGCCTCCCCACCACCCGCCCCGACGGCTTCAGGTGCGATTCCTTCGCCTACTCTCCAAATTTCGACGGCGTCACCAACCCCGGCGCCGCCGCGAAATCGACCTAATCGACCGATCCCAAGCTCAAGAAGTTATACGTGTTGTTATTAATTATCGTTCGCTTAACTGCAAAAGGTTGGAACCGCCAACCTAGCGGCCTCCCACCCCGGCCCCACAAGTATGAATTATCGTTCGCTTAAGCTTTTATTCTTTGTTGTTCATCGACTTCTTTACATTTGGATCTATCTCTCAGATCATAAAATGAGGAGCCGATTGAATTAAATCTCTTCCTTATCCCTGCGATTGTGACTCTACCTGTGGACGCTATCTTCTTTTTATTCTTTTTTGAAGCTATTAATTAGCAAATAAGCGATGTAAATTACATTGTGGAATACATACTCCCTTGTTTTTCAAGAGTGATCAAGAATTGTATCTTTAATTTCCCATGCAAAGAACATGAACCCCAAAAAAAAGACGTGGCCATGACAACATGTGATCCATGATGCCCACCGACAGTTTTTCGAAAGGAAAAAAAAACTAATTAAATTGCACTGAAGTTCTCAAAATTAAATAGATTAATATATGTTAATTTGTGTGTCATGATTGAAAGAATGTTAGAGCATCGATGTTGTAGTGGCTGCGCAGTCCCTGTTTCAAGTAATTAACTGGGTGGTTGGTATGGAGTTGTCTTGGAAGGCAGTTGAATGTTCCATTCCAAGAGCTGAATCGAATCCATAATCAGTTTTTCTAATAAAGTTAGGAACCGAAGAAAGAAGAAGGCCAGAATTAAGAAGTTGGGACATGGACATCGAACCTATGAATTCGATATTCATTTTTTATTTTTCTAAAAATAAGAATTAAAAGTGATTTTACTTATTCGATTTACTCGACATTTCTGGGAAGCTCGTTCGAGTTTCTAATTAATGTCAACGCTGCTGCTCCTCTCCGCATCTCCTTCTCCGCCGATTCGATGCAGTTCGCCATCGCCGGCGATGGAGCTGGCGACCGCTCTATTGGGCGTCCTGGGCTTCGGAATCGGCATTGCAATGGGCCTTGTGGTCGCCTATTTCTTCTGCGTTTACTTCCATCCCAGCGACGCGAAGGTGAAGCTCACTTCATTCTCACATTTTCTTATCTTCTCCGTGGAATCCATCTTCCTAGTGGTCTGCCGGTCCCACAATCAAAGATAAATCGAAAAATTACAATTGACTACGATGGAAGAGACTATTATCTCAGCTTTATTGAAATTCGAACTCTTGCTCTCTTTTATAATTCTATTCCATCATAACAATTCAACTATGTCCGGGAGCCAAATTTTCCTATCAATTTAACTCTACCTGACTCATTTGGTCAAGCATTGACATTTACGTGGATTCTGTGCTCCTACATGTGGCGATCCAACATATTAGGTTTTTTTTCCTTCTCTCTATTCTTGTCTCCCATGCTTGCATGATTCTTGTGGCTTTGACATATGGCACGAGCAGGATGTTCAATTAAAGTCAACGCAGTTTTCAAATAACTTTGAGAGAAGATTTTCTTTGATGAGTGGTCATTTTAAGAGAAGATTTTCTTTTTAGTTTTTATTTTTGTATATCAAAAGCATTTTGTGGTTACCCTTTTGTTATTGTAATTAAGTGATTGAAATGACCTCTCTAACTCATGATTTCACTGCCTAATTGATTCAAAATCCCATGTTTAATATTTATGTGTGAATGCCTTCGTGGTTGTATATATGCTCTTATTTGTACATCAATCTTTGATCTTCATGATCGGATAGCTAGAGTTTATAATGATAAATTTTCAGCTTAAAAATTAAAAAAAATAAATTATTTAACAATAATAAAAATAAAATTTTGCCTATATTTTTCTAGATTCTCATTAATTTTTTTTCAAAGAAAAAGTATTACTTCAATGTTAATTTTTTTTATTTAAAATAAAAAAGCCTTTTGAATATTACAATCATATTCTTATTGATAGGATAAATAATCACAAATTCTTTATTATTCAGAATTTTATATTTCTCTCTCTTGGTTTTATTTAATCGAAACAATAATTTCCACTGTTAATTCTTTTAAAAAATTTTACTCCATTTTGTTTTGTTTTATTTTATTTTTATCTTCATCCTAAATTATATATTCAAGGAATGAAAAATTAAAGATCTCTTAATATTATTATCATATAACAATATTAAGAGATCTTGGACCAAAAACTTAGCAAATCTAACTCATATTTATAATTTTTATACTTATTATTGTGAAAACTTAATCTTTATCGCAAACTGGTGTATATATCTAGTTTGCTTACATTATACTAAATATTTATTATCAGTAGGATTTTGTTGATATACATAAATATTTTTAATGAAATTTAAATTTGTAACTCGGGGTACATGCAAGTTAAAAAGTGAAATTTTGGTACAGAAGAAAAATTAATGTTTTAATTATTTTAAATATTTAATTAAAATTAAATTGAATTAATCAAAATCTAATTGAAATCAAATTGATTAAATTTTTAAATAAAAATTAAATAAATCAAACAAATAAAATATCGATTAATTTAATTTTTGATTAAATTAATCAAAATAATTAAAATATTTAAATATTATAAAAAATTTATTAATTAATTAAGAATTTATATAAATTTATTTATTTAAAAATTTAATTAATTTAATTTATTAAATTTAATCGAATATAAAATTAATCGATTTTTTTTTTAGCATTTATTAAGAAGTAATAGCCAATAGCCTTCGTACAGAATCCTCAGGAACCCTAACAGCGGTAGTGGAAGAGAAGGCGGCAACTAGAAGGGAAGGCGAAGATGATCGAGGTAGTTCTCAATGATCGGCTGGGGAAGAAGGTCCGAGTGAAATGTAACGAAGATGACACCATCGGCGACCTCAAGAAGCTGGTGGCAGCGCAGACAGGCACCCGCGCTGACAAGATCCGCATCCAGAAATGGTACAACATCTACAAGGATCACATCACCCTCAAGGACTACGAAATCCACGACGGCATGGGTCTCGAGCTTTACTATAACTAAGCTAGGGTAAAGGTGCCCTCTTCGTTTTTTTTTTGTTTGTTTTAAGATTGATAGTAATTCTAACCTGTTTGGCTCAGTGTGGTATCAAAACTATGATTTGATCATCAGAATTAAAGAAATCCATGTGATTCTTGCAGAGATTGACTGATGATTTGTTCTATTAAGACTTTGTTTTGTATAGAGGATAATTCCAGATTTAGGGCTGCTTAGCCACTAGAGGTAGACATTATTAAAAATTTAATGGATTGAAAATTTCTATAAGTTTTAACTTGGTATTCTATTTGGTATTACTATTATCTAATGTTTGTTATCTTTATCGTAAACTTCCTGTTTGCCATAGATGTTATGCACTTCATGTCCATCTCCATGAATTTAAGCCACTAGTTGGTTATCATTTCCCACCCTTAGATGTACGCCATGAATTATGATAGGGAGGGGAAAACTGTGAAGTGATGAATTTTTCTATTTGAATAAAGAAACTAGTTAGACAAACCCTTGTTAATTCACATTCTTAGATTAACATGACATTTAAGGTTTAGTTTTTGTGATCTTCTTCAAGCTTCCATTTTTTTATGGTGTCAAAGTGCCTCAGGAGTTTCTAACTAAGTTAATAAGCGCACCTTCTTTTCAAACTTCGAAACAGTCTAACGGTTATGCCACCAATATCCAAGATCTTCTGACCCATGTCTACCTAGGCTTGCAAGAACTTGGCAGCATCTCTCTTTGCATATGTGAGATTGAGTTTTTCTATTTTTGTAAACTTAATTGCACATGAAGTAGGCTGATTATTTTTTTACTTGTTGCTGGATCTTAATTTCCTTGCTATGACTCTTCTTTGGCTAGAAATGTCTTCAATATGCAACCCATGCCATTGTATGTCGTCTAGTACCCAAAGACTCAAAGTAGAGCTTAACTTCTGCATTTCATGCTCCTTGATAGGCCTAGATTTCCCGTGCTGGTAATCCATCACTGAGATGGGCCAAACTTAAATCTTTTCACTCCATTGAACTGCATTTCTGACTTTATAACATCTTTATCCACATTTTTTTTGGCCTACAACAATGTGAAAATCCTTTACACTGTTGCATCACACCCAGGCATTGTTGCGATGGGTCACTTATAGGTTATCTCCAAACTCATCCTCTACATAACAAGGCATCTGAGGTCCAGAGCACCCCTCATCCCATCAGATGACAGCTTATCATTAAGTTATGGTAAAAATAATGATGCATTAATAATTTATGGTTAATTACTAGAATATCATATACTATTCAGCTTCTAACAAATGTATCATCATATCATGTCAGGTTTAACATATCTATCATAAGTCATCAAATATTCAAATCTGGCACATTGTTGTGTTTTCTCTTCATTGAGTGTCAAATGATGACATGGAAATATTATTAATTCAATCTAAACGATATCCATCTCATCAAAATTAAATAAACAATATTCAACGATTTGTGAGTTGTGACTCAACTTCTTGCTTTGTTGCTGTGTATCGTAGAGAGTAGCAACTAAATAATAGGAAGTCTGGATCATTTCTCTAGCTGGCCCACCCCAACTAGTTTACATAAATATGACGATGAGGATGATGATGCATCATGGTCTAGTACTGGTAGATGTGATCGAAAAGGGTGATAGCTTTTGGCTGCTAAACTAGGTCGGCAGCAGATGTCTGGCCTGTGCTTTTGAGTAAGCTTTCCTGACTTGCCATGGTTGTTTCTCATCTGAGTGGATCTGTCTATAAAATGAGACTCCTAACAAAATTACATATCGAGCTCTATCATGCTGTACATCTTTTGTGTCACTGTTCTTTTTTTTCCATCCAAGTAAACAGACTTTTAGTGATTTAGTGATGTAATGATGCTTCTGAATGTTTTCTAGTTTTTGAATTATTGGCTTACTCTTACTTTATGAAAGTCTGGCCTAACAAGTGCTTTCAACGCAGGTTACTATATGAATATGGATCCGAACCATTGGCTGGATGAATGATATGATCTTTAGCACAACTATATGATGCCAAAACTTTCATGTCCCTGACTAACTGCTATAGTGCCATACTATCTGCTAGCGTGCAAAAACTCATTCTGTATCGAATATATTATACATTGAAACCAATGCTTGATATTTGGATTTCTTTGTGACCTTCAATTACCCTTCAATTATCTTTCATTTTGTCAAACAGATGGGTTTGTAGTTCGTAACATATCAACAAACTCGCTTCTGCAATAAGAATGACCGGAATCATTCTGGAAATAAATGAGAACGTTTCAGGAATATGATATTATCAATGCCCACGATGTAAACGAATCATAGACATTGATTAGTGCAAGGTGGAGTTCTAATGGATGATGATGTGCAAGTTAAATATCCAAAAATGAATAATTGTGAAATATGAAAATTTTAATCTGAAATTTATTTTTTTTAACTCGGGCACAATGCAATATAAATATCTGAAAAATAAATAATTGTGAAATTTTTAGTTAAGAAAAAAAATACACAGTTTAGAATTCTTAGTGTGAGGGAAGATAGGAACCCTCAGCGCGAACAGTTCGTTTCTGTTTGAATAAATTATTAATTTATTGTTAATTTTCTCTTGTCCAGGTGGTTAATTTTATTATTATTATTTTTCCTTTTTGTTAACATAGGTTTTAAGATGTATTATTAATTTTTTTCTGTTAAAATAAGTCGTTAAATTTATTATTAAATTTTATATTAAAAATATATTTTCAAGAGATTTTGCTTTGTATTCTTTAGAAAAAGATGGAATCCGTCGTCCCAGCGACTTCACACGATCGATTTCACGACCATCTATGAGGGGTAAATCAAGAAACTATAGTTAGTCATGACAGAGGAGGGTATTGTCTTGGCATCGTCGAGATTCGACTCTTGTCCAGTTAAATAATTCTGTTCCGTCGTAACCAACTCAATTGCCCACACGGTCGGGCCCACGACTATCTGTGAGGAGGTAAATCGAGAAATTACAGTTGGCTATGATAGAGGAGGGTATTATCTCGGCTTCGTCGAAATTCGAACCCTTGTCCTCTTCTACAAATCTATTCTGTCGTAATCAACTCAGTTGTGCCCTGGAGGTATTTTGCTTTGTATTCTTTTCTTCTGTAAAAAAAGATAGAATTTGTCATTCAGCGACCTCACATGGTCGGCCCCACGACCATTTAAAGAAGGTAAATCGAGAAACTGCAGTTGGTTACGACGGAGGAGGATATTGTTCAGTTTTGCCGAGATTCGAACTCTTATCTTTTTCTGTAAGTCTGCTTCATTGTAACCAACTCAATCCAGAGACATTTTGTTTTGTATTCTTGTGCTGCAAAGGTTGGAATCCGCCAACCTAGCGGCCCCACACGATCGGCCCCCCGACCATCTGTGGAGAGGTAAATCACGGTGAATGCGGGACTGACCAGGGCATGGTGGCCGAGGGATTTGGAAACATGGCACAGATTGATGTTATCGCAAATGCAACCATGAGCCCTCGAACCGCCCACCTCATGCTGCAAGCACCCATGCCCTGATCAGCTGACCCCGCCCGTGGGAGCCATTTTGTTTTGTATTCTTGCCATTTCTTGACAAGGCCCAACACTATTGAGTCCAGTTTGACGACAGGGATATTGTTCTGATTAAATGAACAATATTCGATCACCACTTCATTATTTGACAGTGTGATCGATATTCTTGCCACTGCTCGACAAGGCCCAAAGAATGTAGACTTGCACTTGCTGTACTTAACCTGTCACCGACAACGCACATTGCTGATGTCCTTCCACTTGGAGATCTTCGAATCCAACACAGCAAGTCAAATCAACGCGAATAAATGTCCAGTGGTGCAGGCGCCAGTTCGGTCAACTCCTCCCATCGCCATCCTAAAACCACGGTCACAAACCCGCGTCTCGCGACTCGAGACGATGACCCGACTTATCCGATCCGGCGAACCAGGCCCGGCTCACCCCACCCCGTCCGAGGCATTGACCGGCGAGCGCATTATGAAACCCCAGTTCCCGAAGAGACGGCCAGGCGAGAGATGTGGCAGATTCCGCGGACCGAACCGGAAACCCGGTCGGCCGGGAGCGAAGCCCGACCCGGACAGCGCTGGCGTCACCCCCCACCCTCCCCCTCTTCCTCGGGAGCCGTCGCCTCGTGTCCCTGCCTGCCTGTTTATTGGATCCCCAAACGCACCCAGTCGCGCGTTGCCTGTCTTCTTCGCCAAATCTTCGTGTTTGTTTAATTAATTAATTAATTAATTAAGGCTCTGAAAGCAAGGCGGCCTTGGCTTTAGGGGCGACTAATCGTGATTAACAGGAATCTAAAATTTAATTAATGGTTTCTTGCTGCATGTGCCATGATATAAATGGCGACGTCGATCTCCATTGAGCCCGGACCGGCGGGCCACACAAGACGGCGCCAACATTGCCCGACGCTGACCTGTCGCTCACGTGCGCCTCGCTTATATTTTAATCCGCCCGACCCGACCGGCCCGGCCCGGCCGGTCAAAACCCCACTCGGTAGACACACAATCCCTAATATTTAATATCAACATTAATATTAAAATTAAATTAAACTCGTACTTAATATTATTATTTTTGCAATCCCGAGAGATGCATTAATCCATTTCCTACCCCCACGCATGCGCCGCAGGGGATGGCCAGTTCTTTAAACTTAGGAAAAAATATATATATTTTTTATTTTTTTAAAATTATCTTCTAAATGCACCTTGCATACAATTTGACTATCATTATCAAATATTTAACACCTTCACGTTATCAATTGTTTCATAAAAATATATATATTCTCAAATTCTCAACCTGATTAAACCATTGGATTATTGTCAGTTTGGCACATAATTATATTTATTTTAGAAAGAGGAGCCACAAGCAAGCTACACAAGAGTAGATTCTTGCGTGTGATCTACGATGTCCTGTGCTGTCTGTAAGAACAGTGGCTTGGTGGTGATTGGCAATTAGATTAATCAAATGGTTAGAAGGCAATCATGCTCTGGAGTACAGAAAACTCAACCACCGAGCTAATTTGTACTATATAATGAAGAAACAATTCAGTGGTCAGCATCTTAACTGGATAGATATTACATTGTCAACAATCCCTGCACTAGTGTGCAATTGAAGCACCTTAAGGTGTACATTTTTTTTTTCTAAAGAAAACAAGCCATAGAATTGCTACATGTGCAAAGAGGAGAATCCAGAATCCTAAATCCTGGAAACAGTTGTGGTTTACAAAATACAGCAAAGAGAGGACGAGCAATGTTGAAGAAGGTTCTGAGAAGAATCTGTTCGACTTGTTTTTGTTTTTTTTCCAACCTTGACCAACGGAAAGAGATTCAACGGGATCGCTTCCTGAAGCTCTGGAGA
>JBBMKF010472590.1:0-10411 GCA_037834155.1 Curcuma caesia | reverse complement strand
TTAACGATTAAACATTTATAAAATAAAGACTCAAGTTATCCTAATAAATGTTATGATTTTTAAATTCAATGTGATATTAAAATATGTATTTGTACGGTGCAATCCTTCATTTAAGATGAGTCAATTTTTTTAAAAAAAATATTCAAATGAATTAATGTCATTTTAATGATTTTATCTTGAAAAAAATCTTTTGAATCAGCATTATTATAACAACTATTAATAATTACTACCATATATAAAAAGTATTCAATAATTGTTATAATATATAAAAATTATTCAGTAGCTACTATAATATATTTAAAGTGTGTTTAGAATTTAGAATTATATCAGGTAGAAACTTTGGAATAATTATTAGAAGCTATATAATAATTGCTACAATGTATTTAGCATGATTTTAAGATTTAGAATTTAGGATTATATCAATTACATAATAACTTTTATAATTATTTTAAGATAATTTTGATGAAGTTTAAATAATTTCGATCATATTGATAAATAATATTTTTGATATAATATTATTCAGAGATTCTAAATCCTAAATTCATCCTAAATACATTGTAATAACTAATGGGTAACTTCTATACATTATAGCAGCTACTGAATAACTTTTACACGATATACACCCTAAAATCTAAAATCATCCTAAGCATATTATAGCAATTACTCAATAGTTTCTATACGTAGTAACTACTGAATAGTTTTTATACAATATAAATCCTAAATCTAAATTTATCTTACGCATTGTAGCAATTATTAGATAGCTTCTACATATTATAACAATTATTCAGTAGCTTCTACATTATGTAAATCCTAAATTTTAAACTCTAAAATCATCTTAAATATGTTGTAACAGCTATTGAATAATTTTTACAACTACTCTATACTTTTTACACATTATAGTAGTTATCAATAATTATTATAACAGCGTTGAATCAAAAAGTATTTTTGAAATAAAATCATTAAAGAAGCCTTCATTTGACTTTAATTGAAAATGAAATATTCATCTAATAATTTTACAAAGGATAAACATCCATTTGATTTTTGCCCATATAAGATGATCTATAAAAGAGGGTTCTATACTATAACACCGCTACTAAAAGATAATAATAATAATAATAATAATAATAATAATAATAATAATAATAATAATAATAATAATAATAATGTTATAAAGTGAGTCTAATGCCATGTAGATATAACAATAAGCATAACAAAAAATTTAATTAATTTTAGTAGAACTTTTTTATTTGATACAAATGGCATAGAGTAACCACAAATTGTCGACCTAATTTATTAATTTTACAAGGGTGACCCTCTATACGCGAGGAAGACTATTCGGGTATTACCTTAGGAATCTATCTATACCTATTGAAATTTGATGCATTTTTAATCACTCGACTTCGAATTCAAGAAGGCAATCACAAATTTCAAACACTAGATTATGGAAAGAATGGATGAATAAGAAGTGTGTTCCAACTGATGCAACCTGAATCAATCATTTTCCTTTTCCATAGCAATATACGAAGTGCCACAGATGGAAGCCAAAATGAGCAAACATCCGATGAGTTTGTTTAAAGTTGGTGAGGCCCCCTTTAAAGTCAGGCTCCACATTTGCGATAAAAGCACCTGCGTCAAGATTATTCGAAGGCATTACTCAAGGATATTAGAAAATCAAAAGGTCTCCCTTTTTTTTGTGTGAAGATTAACACTAGTAAGCGTTTGCATTTGTATGCTACAATGCTTGAATGTTTTTCAGCAGCACTGTAAGCTCTTTTAAAGAAAGAAGGGGAAAAAAAGTGTCTTGGTCAATCGATGCAAATCGACTTTTGGCATTAAAAATAAAATGATGTTTATCTATGATCCCAGCAAATGTCAAAAGACATTTAACAGTGATTGAAATGTGCAAGAAATATGACCTTTAAGTAAAGAACGTTTGTAGTTTTAGCTATTTTGTCGAGGTGAAGTCCACGAGCTAGAAGCACCTGCAAAGTAGCTTATTTCAGCAAAATTCGCCTTGTGTATTACTTAAATGACGGTAAGTCGCGGTGACTATGAAATTTGGAAAAGGAAAAAAAATCAAACAAACCGATGCAGATCATGAAGTACAATATGGTACCTCTGCAAGAAATGCCAAGACACCAAGCATGATCGCCCAAAGAAAAGTGAATAGGTCGGGTACAACAAATTCCTGGAATCGGAGTTTCAATAGGAAGAAATACAATTTGTAATTAAAATATGCTTACTCAGTATGGCAGAACTACTTAATCACACTGAAGTTAAATCGATACCAAAGAAAAGATACTCGATGGCATAGCGTTTACTGTGAAAACAACAGGCCTCATTAACTATTGTAAGTGTGTTTTCATCATTGTTCTTGTGGATGGAGGAAACAATTTCCTCCCATGTATTGGTTTAGATAACAAAGGGGCCATATAAGTATCTCCTAAATAACAGTTTAGCATCAAGACTGGCACATGCTAGAACTTCCGTCTATTTGGACTAAAATGAGGTTAGAAACCCTCGTTCAATCTATTTAAAAGCAAATTGACGTGCTTAACTTGTGTGTATTGAAACATTTTTGCCTGTTGAGTGATGAATGAAAATGTTAAATACATGAGAAGTAAAAGAATATAATAGTAACAATAAATGAGGATGGCTCATTGAGCCTAAACTAGAAGTTAACTAAGGCTGGTAACAGATAGTTGAGCCTAATTATGATAATTATGTAGCAATGAAACTCAAGAATAGGGGTGTCAAGCGGCGGTGCTTGACCCAGCTGCCTAAATGAAGCATGGGTCTTGGCATGGTTGCCCTGTGTCATACTCGGCATGGGTTAGGGTTTTTTCTTACTGTTTTAAGGGTAGAATGACCAGTTGGCCATGTTTGAAGGGGGACCTTTTGGGAGGAAAACCACTTGTGGTTGGTGAAATATAAATATATAAAAGTTTAATAATATAAATATATTACAAAACTATGAAATCAAACTCCTGTAGCTCATCTCCTAAAAAAGGTCAGAGAATCTCTGAAATGAATTAGAGCATGATTATTTCATAACCTAGATAAATTACTGTAACCATGGAAATAAAACAGTGAGCACTATCTTTTGTTGATAGATATAGCTAGTGATTATATAATAAAAAATTTATCATGCATTAACAACTGTACCTGATTTACCATAATGAGTATGGCTGAGAGAGGAAGAGCAAGTATCGCAAAAGAAAGAACTGTGTACCTGTGAAAAATAGGAAAAATTAACCGAGCATTTAGGTAATTAAGATTGTATTCAACTATTATATTAAGGCGTGCAATTTTGACGTTCACAAACCACAATTCCATTCAGAAATTAAATGATAAAAAAGTTGATCAGCAAAGAAACAACAAGAAGAATAAAACATAAACCACAGCTAACAGACTCTTATCATTTAGCAGGTAGAACTTTACAAGGGTTGATCTGTTGCCTTTGCACCAGCACGTACAAGACAGTAGCTGACTCCACCCACAATTGTTGAAAATATACCAATCAAAATAGCAAACAATGCATGCTTTTCTCCATTGGTAACACCATCACCTACATGTATGAAAACCCCTGCCGATGTTAAATATTGGCATGCGCAAAAGAAAAGTAAAAAGGAAAGAGCTGTATCTTCTATCAGAGAGATTGCAGTATGATGCAAATTAGCACAGCACTGAGTTATGTTGCTTGATTAAATTATATGTACACCTCTCTAGTTTACTGTAATTCCGTGTTCCTTCTTTCAGGTGTGAATATAAGTTACCCAAAATCTTAAGCAGCTTTTACAAATGAAAACATAAAACGATGAATAAAAGCATAAGGCATACTGATATGGTATATTCAAGACAATTGGACAATATATAAATATCAGGAACAACCAAAGTGTCAATATGTTGGCTTCTATTTTTACATTTTCAGTTTAAGCAGAACTGCTATGCTGTGGATCTGGATTAGATGATAGATGGCTGGCAAGGCAATCTGAATATTGGAACAATTAGTCATGGTTAGCTAAAAGTCCAAAATTACCTTGCTGCAGAACATAATTAGTCTCTTGTAACACTAAGATACAGAAGTATGAGTGATCACAAGGCACCCTTTCGACATTGGTATACTTATAGCTAAAACTGATAGTGTGAATTATATTTAAATTCATCATCACGTCATCAAGCTGTGCTTGTGCCAATTATCAGGGGTTTGGCTACAAGAATCTTAACCTCCATTAATCTCTATACAAGACTATATCACAAGTGAATCATACTTGTGCTAATATGATAATTAACAGTCTAATGATCAATTTTTTAATCAAAGCAAAGTATTTGAGGTATGCACTATCTTCCATGCTTATTTTTACTAGACTCACAAGACTGATGCTTTACCAACATGTTGCACAGGAATAATAATGCAAACAACTACATGCTTTCCGACAATCCAATATTCTTTTCACTAGAAAATAAAAGATTCTGCACAATCTAAAAACATGCAAATCATGCAAATAACCATTTAAAAAAGATAACATTTGAAGGAACGGACAAGACAAAAACGTTAAAATAAGAAAAGAAAATATACAGCGAACATATGAGAAACAGATGACAATGCTTCACTAGAATGCTTCATGCAGAACAAAGAGTACACATTCAGATCAGCAAAAAACCTTACCTCCCATAAGAAGCACAGGTTGAAAAATCAAGAATAGACCAAGAAAACTGCAAACTAAACCTGATAAACAAACATATATGAATAAATTTATTGTTATTGCCTAGATTAAAAAGGAACAGAATTCAAGTTTATTTAACAGTAAAGCGTGTTATAAGGAAGCATCAAGTTTTACATTCAAACACATTAAGGAAAGAAAAAAATAATAGAAGTTGATGCCCCAATCAAATGAAACACTCATTTCTACTGAGAGGGATAAAGGTGATTACTTTAACAACCATTAGGTCCCACTTCTAACCTATCTATACTTAACAGTACAAAGTTGACCATCAATCTACTAAATCGTCCCTTTTTCTAAAATATACAAACATATTTGGTTACATAATTCAGAAACTACAATGGCTTAGTTATTGAAGAAAGAAATTACCAGCTCTATATTTTAAAAATTATTAACGTGGAAGATTCCATAATAACAGGAGCCTTATAACAATGAATAAGCTAATAGTTTGCTAGTGCTAAAAAAATTGACTAATTTATCCAAATAGTCAGGGATCAGCATACTTTAAGATATGAGAACCAGAATTATATCATGCCTTGACCTATACACTCAAAGATAGCATTCTATCATCAATCTATTATATCACCTATCTTGTGAAAAATAGATGTTGATTCCCAAAGGAATTTAAATAATAATAGCTATCTCGGTACTTCTGTTACTCCTGAAGGCTGTACAGTTAAATAATGGATCAGACAACAACAACAAAACCTTATCCCACTAGGTGGGGTCGGCAAATAATGGATTAGAGAGTTCAAGAAAAAAAATCTTTCCACTGCCCTGATATGCGAGATTGAGAAATAGAACCATACATCTTAGCATTGAGAAATAGAATCATACAGCTTAGTGATAAAATTTGAT
Organism: Curcuma caesia; assembly: GCA_037834155.1. Taxonomy (NCBI): domain Eukaryota; kingdom Viridiplantae; phylum Streptophyta; class Magnoliopsida; order Zingiberales; family Zingiberaceae; genus Curcuma; species Curcuma caesia. The sequence goes on along the minus strand of JBBMKF010472590.1, from coordinate 4,829 downwards.
TAGTCATTTGACTCATTTGCGATAGTCTTATTAAATGATGCACTACCACAAGCCCAGCTAAAGAAAATCTATATAGTAGAATAACCTTATGCCTAATCTTAAGACAAATGTGAAACACAGTTTTTCCTTTACCAGTTTTATCAAGACAACTTTGATACATGTCAATTTTTGTTCGAAGTAGTTTTTTTGTCCAACTTATGTAGCCCTAGTTCTAATTTATCTCAGTTCACAAAACTGGAACATGGACAGTAATTACATCTCCTTTCTTTCAATAAATGTTTCTCATGTAAAGATAAGAGATTTTTGTAAGAAAAGTATTTTCAAAATAAATGATTTGATGATTATCCACTAAAGCATCTATATGATTAATACAAGTACAAAAACAAATTTATCCAGGAGATAGGTATATGTATACGACCATCAAAGATGTCAGCATATAAACTACCTCCAATGTAAGGAAGAGGCAATTTCTCCCGTAAGATGATTATTGCTCCAAGTGATGCCATGATCGGGGTTGCAAAATTCAACATAACTGCATAGGACACAGGTAGATTTTGGACACTGAAATAAAACAAAAAAAGATGAATTTGGTTATTTTTCTATTATGAAGTGTTTCAAGACCAAACCGATAGAGGTTTGTTAATATTGCAATTACTTCAAAATAATTCTAAAAGTAATGAAATAAATGTGGAGACCCATACAAAAAAACCATGGAAATTCATCGAACCTACATGCTTAAGAAAATAAACAATCTAATATGAAATTGTGCAGCTGTACCGATTTTATGCACTAAAAATCTCCATATTTCTTAATCTCAAAACCTATCAGTAAAATGATCTGAACCCATGCAAACAAAAGCATCTTGACAAATGCATCATTGAAGAAACGACTTACTGATAGATCAAACCACTGAATTTACATATGCTCAAAATGTAAAGCAGAGTTAAAATGAAAAATACAATTAATATTTTTATTAAAAAATGGCAGAAATAGAGAAGATTTCATCTGTAATTTCATATGTTCAAATGTAAAGCTGGTCCTGTGAATGGATCAGCAACTAAGTAGACGCCACAAATTATCTTGAAAAGGAAAGTAAAGGTAATTGAAAAGGCCTATATGTCACTAAGGATAGTATCCAGCAAATACTTGCAATTTGATCTTTCCAACATAAAAAATGGATGATAACATCCATGCAGATTGCCATTTCAGATAAGATAACAAGTCAATGACCAAACAAAAGAAGAAATCTAGAGAGAAGACTACTGGACAAGGGGATTTAACTAAGCTGAGACATGTCACAGGATTATAAACCTCAAAAACAAAATGCTACTAACCTATAGATGAAGCTCAACAATGAAACAAACCCAGTGAGTGATCTCAGCAGCAGTATAGTCTTTGCATGTGTTGGAATGCAAAGAGGATGACCAGTCCTTCTCAACCATAGAAGTGAAATGATGAGGAGGATTGAACATCTCATAAATAGAGTCTGATATACTGGAGATGATCTGTCTGTTCAATAAGAACGTAATTGAAAGATAAGCATTAACTACTTCAAGCAAATTTTTTAAACATGCAACTTTCAGCAAACTCCAAATTGGACAAGGTATTGCTGACATTTTTTTTTTTTAAAAAAAAAAACTCAATTAGAACTACAAAGACAGAAACAATGAACCACGTGATAAAAGTTAAATTATGCTAAAATTAGGTAAAAGATTTTCATGAATTAAGAATCAAAGAGAAAATGTTAACCAAGTTTCTTCTTGCAAGGTCATGTAGTCTAGCCTATACTTCCCAGTAGATACACGTATGCCATCCAACCAAATTAGGTAACTGATATCGTGATTAAGTGCATTGACATTATGATGGCCCATGGATCTCATGCTAAGCTATAGTGAGTATGTTAAGACAAAGTATTCTGATCTTAGGAAATATGAAAGAAATTCGACAATTAGGTTCTTTCTAATTAAACATAAAAGTTATTCCATCCCATAAATTTGTAAAGGTTTGCCAATATAAAAAACAGAACAAAAAAAATGTTCATGAGGATATAGAAACTATGGACCTGTTATAACTGGTTGCTCGACATGAGAGGGGGAAAGAAAAGGTTGCATTTTCACAAATGGCATAAACAACTAAGGCTGCTTTTGTAATTTTAGAAGTGTTTAGGCATTGAATGAAAGCGTTTTTCCTAAAGGAATAAGATAGGAAAGGTGACACAAGTGTAGATGCCCTTGGTGAGTTAAACAATTGTTTTGAAGACGTTTGAGGGCATCTGTAGTGACTGACAGTAAAATGAAGCATTTACAGTAATTTACTTGTTAGACATGAGAAGAAACACTCATTCAGTATAAAACAAAGCTTTCCAAAAACACAAAAGGAAAAATTCTAAGTACTATGCGCTTTTAAAAATCATAAAAAGGTAAAGAATTTCAAAAGAGACACCTGACCTGGAAAAATGTCTAGCAACACTTCGATAATGCTATAGATAATAGAAGAAGAAGCCACGCAGAGAATCCCAGAATGCCTGGAGTCACTCCAAATCCACGAGGCAATCTGAACAAGAAAATTAATTTCTGTATCCGTCGAGTTATACGCCGGTTCCTGACAAAATTTATAGCAGTTAGAGTCAATGAGTCAATAATAGCCAATCGCCAGATCAATCGCCATGTTTGTGTTCTTAAAGGATTCCACAGACTTAAACTGAAATATAGTATCCTTTCCAAAATTCGATTCCATTTTTTTTTTCCTTTTCGGATCCTCTCACGATCTCAAGATTCACCATGATCGACTCATGAACTATCACTTAGCCTCAAGAGCCCCAAATGATCCAAGTCGAGGACTAAAGAAGGGAATAAGATAGGGTCAAACCTTGGCGGGTTTCTTCCTGGGATAGGAGACGGAGAATATGTTCATCCTTGGGCGCTCATCTCCAGCGCCGTCCGCCGCCAGGAGGGGGGAGACCTCATCGACGGCCGACGATGACTCCACCGCCATCTCCACCACGTGTATCTCTCCGCCGCCGAATCCCCTCCCACTCTCGTCGCCGTCAACAGCCAACGCCATCCTTCCTCGCCGGATCGGCCCCCCACCAGCTCACCGCGATCATGCACTGAGGTCGCGGGACGCACAGCGATGGCAATCACTGGTCAATTGGAGAAAGTTTCACTTGCCCTCACAATTTATCACATTTATCTGTTTTTTACATTGTATCCCTAAAGTTTTCTAAAATATGCCTAAACACCCTTCTCCTTGATATATTAGCGTCAATAAAAATAAATCCATTTTTAAAATTTTTGAAAATAATATTTCAATTATTATTTATTTTATCCAACGGCAAGGAATCTCTTGCTCCTCCTCCTTTCATCCATAGCGTCTCCTCCTCAACAACAACACAAGAGTTAGCGGTCTCCATTCCCGACCACCAATCCTTCTCCTTCTCCTTCTCCTTCTTTTTCTCTTTTACAAAAAGGTGAAATTTACCATTTTAACAGCTTCACACGATCAGCCCCACGACTATATATGACAAAGTAAATCGAGAAATTGACTTCATCAGAATTTGAACCCATGCCCTCTTCTGCAACTCTGCTGTGTCGTAACCAACTCAGCTATATCTCGGGGGTTTCTCTTTCTCCTTCTCCTTCCTTACTATTATGAATTATTATACATAGGTCCAAAAAGTAAAGATCAATTCAATTGACAACAATAAGACAGAGATAAAATCTGATCTCATGGCTGGCTCACTCAGTTCATTATCCAACCCCCCGTAGTTAGCTTAGCTTAATGCTCCAAATTCTAAGTTTGAGCTCTCCTCTTTAGCTTAGTAGCCGATCTTCGCCTCACCTTCTAATCAACTGTCCGAGCTCTCCAATCTAACTCAATGTTCGATCTTCGACTTAAACCTTGATCAACCACCCGAGCTCTCCTCTCTAGCTCAGTGATCGATCTCCGACTCGACTTCTTCGTCTACTATCTGAGCTCTCCCATCTAGCTTAGTGGTCGATCTCTGACTTGATCCTCTAATCAACCGCCTGAGCTCTCTACTCTAACTCAACGGCTAATCTCCGACTCGATCTCTTGATTAACCATCCGAGCTCTCCCCTCTAACTTAGTGGTTGATCTCCAATTCGATCACCTAGTCAACTAACTCCGTGACCTACTTGGTGCCCCACTGATTTATTTAACTGCCATCAGACTAACATGCAAGATAGTAGAATATGCAACAACAAATCACTTATTCCCCTATAATAGCATGGTCATAGACCGTATAGGCATAGATGATAGTACACTTAACTACTATACTGAGATGATATTCTCTTTACCTTCAATGTAACACTCTCTAATCTCTAATGATATATTTTTTTTAATGACTCCATAATGATATATTTTTTTTAATGACTCCATATAATAACTCCGTGCAGACACAAAATCAACACTCTCCTTCTCTACTATTTCTAGTTGTTCTTGTTCTTCATCTCCCATTTATGGTCTAACTTAAGTTTCAAAACGATTAAACAGGGCACTCTTGGTTTTCGTTCTGGCGATTAAACGATTAACTTCTTCCACCGTCAGTCAATCGGGCACTCCATATAATAACTCCGTTTCTCGCCGGCACAAATACACGAATATAGAATCAACACTCTCCTTCTGATTCTTCTTATTCTCCATCGTTCGCGACTTGATTTGTGCATTAGAGCGATTAAACAAGACACCCTTGGCCTCTTCTCACCCTTCTTCTCTTTCCGGTCTTACAGGAGCTCAACGATGATCTCAAGAACACTCACCAAGCTCCCATTCCGAAGCAACTATTTTCATCCTTCCTTCTTCCTTCA
>JBBMKF010472562.1:0-10412 GCA_037834155.1 Curcuma caesia | reverse complement strand
GGAGTAGGGGCAAGTTATCCCCGAACCTCGTATATTCTCGTGTCTATTGTTTGTTGTTGTTTCCGCTGCGTACTAACTGTGTTGTAGGAGAAAAATTGTTCAAGTTGCGAGGAAAGGGCTATTCACCCCCCCCCCCCTCTAGCCATCTTCAAGTTCCAACAACAAGAAGAAAAAATAAGGAATTTTCCAAAACTTGGTCATGGATTAGCAGTGTGGGAGAAGATTGAAAATAAAGCGAATAAAAAAATAATCAAAAATTTCTTGAGCAGTGGTTGCACTGGATTCAAGAACCTCCACTCTGATACCAATTGTAGGATCGAGAACACATGCTAGAGGGGTGAATAGTGTGTGTACGCTTTTCACAATTTTTGATTTTACGATTCGAGTACGCATGGAAGCAAATTAAGAAAATGATAGCAGAAAGGAAAGAATAGGAAAAATAAAAGGACACTTTATTTTTATTTGGTTCACAGCTCAAGGCTGCTACTCCAAGGCCCACGGTCCTTGATTATTTACTGCGGGCAATCTACTAAGTAACTTGCCCCTTACGGCAGCAGGTTTAATGAATACAAATCACTTTCAAAATCTGATACAATAAGCATATTAAATTAACTTTGTTACCAACTTTAAGCTGAATCTCCCCAAAATGGCGAACTCGACGAAGTGGCGGCTTTCGGGATGAGCTGAATCGTGTAGAGTGCCGATGTTGAGAAAATCCACACGAGAGAGTCGAAAGAATGGAGCTTTAGATTTGTCGTTCGGCTGCTGCTCACGCATGACTTATATACTGCACCTGAGTCGACTCAACTGTAGATCTGGGTCGACTCCAATCGACGTGGCCGATAACTTTTCCTTCTTGCTTGTTATCCGCTGCCTAAGTCGACTCAGGTTGCCAGCTGAGTCGATTCCAGTCTGATATGGAGTTTTCCAGATAGAAATTGACTCTAAGTCGATTCCATTATCCGTCTGAGTCGACTCCAGTCCAAATGGAAGAAAAATAATGGCGCTGACTTCTGGAACGCTGCTGACTCAGCTTGAGTCGACTCCAGCCAACATCTGAGTTGACTCGAATAGCAAAAATCAGCATTTTTGTCCCAGAATTTATGTTTCTCAGTTTTTCTGATCCTACACAAAAAGTTAGCAAATAACATACAAAGTAAGTTTATGTGAGTCAGTTTTTGGAACCAACTCAGGGTCTTAACTTCAGGTCTCCAGTGAGATCCTTGGTTAGACCGACGCCTAATGTTCCCCTCGGGAACACATCCTCACCCACTCCTCTCAGAAGAATTTATTTGATGTCAATCGAGTCCTCCTGACTCATTGGACTTTTGCTCGGCTCTGTCCTCGATCCCCAGGGTTTGTACTGTGGCTTGGTCCTTCCCGACCAGCTCAGTCTACTACTATGACTCGATCCTTCCTGATCAGTCCAGTCTACTGTTGAGGCTTGGTCCTCCTGACCAACCCAGACTTCTGCTGTGACATGGTCCTCAAGACTAGCCTAGACTTCACCTGGTGCTTCGACTATGCCAAGACTTCAGTGCCTAGCTTCCACTAGGACTTAGTCAAACTTGTGCTCTTTGCACACTTAGATTAACATATCAGTCCAACATACACACTTAACTTGAACCTAGTTCCATTATCAAAACTTAGGTTCGATCTGCTGGTGCTCCTTACACTAACAAATACTTCATTGATCTTGACATTGAGTCCAAATTTCTACAATGTGCATCCATCCAAGAATTTTCATTTCTCTTTGTTTCACTATTTTGTGCCCAATTTAAGCCATTAACTCATTCAAGAATGGATCCATTTACCCCACACTTATAATTTTGTCTATCTCTAGAAACTAACTCATCAAGTCATCCACTACACTCTTAGAAAAATAGAATTAGGGCAAAATTAACAAGGAATATGGATGTATGTGTGAATGAAAGCAAGATAACAATTTGCATAATGAATAACTCCATCAATTCATGTATCATATGTCGCTATAGTTCGAAAAGAAAATAAGCAAGTTCTAGAGTTCAAAAGTCATGAATGTTCATCTCACAAAGGAATAATCATTGATAGGCTAACAAGTAGTCCTCTCTAAGTAATTCTTCAATCATGCTTGATCTAACATTAGAATCTTTCGCCAACCAATGACTAAATGTGAGTTAAAACTATCCCAACAATGATATCTGAAATTCAATGATCTAATAATTTTTTTCTCATTTTTATAACACTTTATGATTCTCAAATGCCTAGGAAAACGTAAGACAAGTCTACTTTTGATTGAAACAAATTGTAAAAAGTAAAGCATACGTACAGTATAAAAAAGAAAAAGAATGGACTCCCTTTAAGTTGGATATATTACGCTATACAAGTCAACACTTTCTATTATTTTTCCTTCCATGCCCTCATGATAATGCTTCAATTGATGTCCATTCACCTTAAATGTTGAGCCCATCATATCCTATATTTCAACAACACCAAAGGGAGATATGTTAGTAACAACAAAAGGACCCTCCCATCTAGACTTCAACTTACTAGGGTGCCACTTAAGTTGGGATTTATACAAAAGCACTTTTTCTCCCAATTGAAAATCCTTTATCAAGATATGCTTGTCATGGAAAGCCTTTGTCTTTTCTTTGTAGATTCGTGAATTCTCATAAACTTCCAATCTCTATTCCTCAAGCTCTTGCAAGTATAACTTCCTTTCTTCTCTAGCTTTTCCCAAGTCCATATTACATGTCTTCATCGTTGAAAATGCCTTGTGCTCCACCTCTACAGGTAAATGACAAGCCTTACCATAAACAATTCTATAAGGAGACATTCCAATGGTGTCTTGTAGGCAGTCCTATATGTTCATAATGCTTCATCAAGTTTTCTACTCCAATCCTTCCTATTGGGCCTCACCGTCTTTCCCAAGATAAGTTTAATCTCTCTATTTGATACTTCAGCTTGTCCATTTATCTGAGGGTGGTATGGTATGGATACTTTATGGATCACTCCATATTTGCTCAAGTGCGCCTTCATGTGGCTATTGCAAAAATGAGATCCTTGATCGCTAATGATTGCCCTGGGTATCCCAAACCTACAAAATAGGTGAGTCCTAACAAAATTCACAACAACTACAGAATTGTTAGTTTTAGTAGGAATTGCCTCCACCCATTTAGACACATAATCAACAACTAACAAGATATAGATAAATCTAAATGAAATAGGAAAAGGACCCATAAAGTCAATGTTGGGATGCAATCAAAGTCCCACATTGGAAATACATGGAAAAGATCAAGGGTTTATAAGATGAAAGATATCTCCATTGGCATGAGGCCTTTTGGATAAAGCCCAAGAACAAAATCATGAGGGCTTAGGCCCAAAGTGGATAATATCATACCATTGTGAAAATATTTTGGTTCTATCGGTACTAACAATTGGTATTAGAGTCATGGTTTATGTAGAGTCATATGGGGACTCTCGGAAAAAACAAAGGAGGTAGGGGAGGCCTAGACCATAAGAAACATGGCAGCCGGACCATGAAGAAAAAAATGGTAGGGGGGCTTTCAGTGGTCCTTTGTTTGAGAGGAGGATTGTTGGGATGCAATCAAAGTTCCATATTGGAAATACATGGAAAAGATCATGGGTTTATAAGATGGAAGATATCTCCATTGGCATGAGGTCTTTTGGGTAGAGCCCAAGAATAAAATCATGAGGGTTTAGGCCCAAAGTGGACAATATCATACCATTATGGAGATATTTTGATTCTATCGGTACTAACAATCAATACCCCAAACATCAAAAATCTCACAAAACATCATGAATTGTTGAGACATTTTATTCCTACGTCCTATGTTCCCTACTCGTTGGCAGCGCTTACAAGTTTTATAAAACTAAAAAGCATCCCTAAATAAGGTAGGCCAATAAAACTAAACCCTAAATAAGGTAGGCTAATATAACCCTGCATCTAAAACCTTCCTAGTTGTATGTTGAGGATCAAAATGTCCTCCACATGCAAGTGTATGACAAAAAGATAATACAGACTGGAACTCACAATCAGGGATACATTTCCTAACTATTTGGTCACTACAAAATTTCCACAGGTAAGGATCATCCAACACATAATATTTTGCATCACTTACTAATTTATCACGTTGAGCTCTAGTAAAGTGTGTGGGAAAAACACGTGCAACCAAATAGTTAACTAGATAGGCTTACCATGGCATCATACCTTGCAGCTGCAGAAGCTTCTCATCAGGAAAAGTGTCGGCAATAGGTGTAGAGTCTACCATGCACTCAATCCTGCTCAAATGATGTGCTACTAGGTTCTCCTTCCCGCTCCTATCGCGTATATCCACGTCGAATTCTTGAAGCAGAAACATCCATCGAATCAATCTTGATTTAGAATCAAGATTCTTCAGAAGGTACCTAATAACTGCATGATCAGAAAAGATAATCACGCGAGAACACAATAAATATGATCGAAACTTATCCAAAGCAAAAATAATAGCCAAAATTTCTTTTTTCGTTGTTGTGTAATTGGCTTGGGCAGAATCAAGGGTCCATGATGCATAGCAAATAATGTGAGGTGCTCCATCCACCCTCTAGCCTAACACTGCTCCCAAGGCATAATCTAATGCATCACACATCAACTCGAATGACAAACTCCAATCTGGGGGCTAAATATATAATAGGGGTAGAAGTGAGGGTCTCCTTTAATATGTCAAATGCATCCTTACATCTTTGATCAAAATAAAATTTCACGTCCTTCTACAACAAATTTGACAATGGAAGAGCTATCTTACTGAAATTTCTAATGAAACACCTGTAGAATCCTGCATAGCCAAGAAAAGAACGAACTTCCTGCACACATGCGGTGTAAGACAGGGATATAATACAATCAATTTATGATGGATCTACTTCGATGCCCTTCCTAGAGACAATGTGATCAAGAACTATGCCATGCTCAACCATGTAATGACATTTTTCATAATTAAGTATAAGGTCAGTCTCTACACAACAATGTAAAACGCGGGATAAACTATCCAAACATGCATCAAAAGAGGAACCATACACAGTAAAATTATCCATAAATACCTCCAGGTAATGCTCTAAAAGATCTAAAAAGATGCTGACTATACATTGTTGAAAAGTACCCGAGGCATTGCATAATCCAAATGACATCCTCCTGTACACAAAAGTCCCAAATAGGCAGGTGAAGGTTGATGAGTTAGGGTTTGTATGCACTTTATTGATTCATTTTTTGGTTCTTGCATGGAAATAAATGGCTTAATGAATTGATTTGATTATATTTGTGATATTTGGCATAATTATATGTTTGATTATAATTTCTATGATTTAATGGTTAATTTTGTATTAATTGAATTTGATTGATTGTAGAGCTCAAATTGAACCAAGATTGAGCTCAATCGTGATCGAATCGAGCCAAGATTGACCCAATTGATTGATCCAACCTCATGAATCAAGACTCAAGTGCGATTAGGATGGAACCCATGCAAACCAGAGCCAATTTGAAATTAAATTGAGTGAATTTGGTTGAAACAAGCTAACTTAGATCGGACTCAGGTCAACCGAACCTGCTGCTATAGTAACCTAGCTTTAACGAGAAAGCTATAGTAGTAAAAATCGTGGTTACTATAGCACTATAGCGCCATCTTCTTCGTCCACCGTTTGTCCACTTTTCTTCACCGTTTTTCTGAGGGAGCTCGGATTTCTTCATCCCACATCGATCCCAGGATTCCAGAGAGCGACCATGACCATAGTTTGGCAGCAATTGACGAAAGTTTCATCCGGTTGGGTTTTCGCCAGAGGAGCCTGTTCCGCCACCATTTCTAGTTGAATTCCTTGGATTTGATCTACCGGAGCATTCAAGAACATTAAGAGGGGTTCTCCAAGGGTTTTTGAGGGTTTCTGAACTTCAATGTGCTAGCGATTCGAAGGATTTTTAACTGAAACCTTAAATCCTCATTTCAGCTCTATTCGGCGTATTTCTGAGGGTTTCAGAGTTGCATCGATCGGGAGTTGATTTAGAGCAGTTCAAGCTTGGTTCGTGATAAGTTAATCTAGGATTTTCAATCATAGATTGGTTTCCGTGTGACGGCAAGAAGGAATTGATTGAGGGAAGAATCTGAGCTGTCGTTTATCCCTATTTTTGCCTTATTTATGTAGTTTCTGCAATTCATTTTTGAACCTGATAAACGATTCTATTTTTTTCAATCTAATTTAGCTATAAACATTAGTTGAGTTGTTTGTTTTGATAGGTTTTATTGATTCATTAGTTGAGTTATCCGCTTCAATTAGAGCGTGTCATTCGGCAGTGCACTGTTCTGTGCCATTCGGCAGCGCACTATTTCATGCCATTTGAATTCTGATTATCAGCTTGTGAAGTTTGATAGGTTTAAGCATTGGTCTATGGCTAGCTAAGTAAGATTGGATAGTTATATTTCATATTTGGTTAGCAAGTTAGATTCGTTTCTTTAAAACCCAATTTGATACCTAGCCTAGTTTTTGTTTTTCTTTATTTCTCCAATTGCATTATGTGTTTCAGCTTTTCACTTCATTGCTTTGATGAATTTTAGAGCTTTGCATTAGGGTTTCATAATAATTAGTTTTGAGTTCTAAATCCCTACAATCGATTTTACTCCTTGAAATTGAATTGAATTGCATCTTTAGGTTTGCTTTGATACCTTGGTTAAATAGTTTCATCTTTAAATTAGTAATTTGCATTCTTCATTCATTCACTGATTTTGAATTGCATTTCATTTGAAAACATCAACAAATCTAAAACCCATTTTATTTACAAAGAAAACCCAAAAAGAACGACACACAAGCTCAATTTACACAAGTTTCTATTAGTTCTCGAAAAAATACGACTCGAGGCCCTTATACTTCGTTTGTTTTTTATTCCTTGTGAATTTTTGATAATTAAATCAATTTGAAACCCTAATCGTGACATATCAATTCTAGGGTTATCAAATTTTAGCGCCGTTATTGGGGAATACTAGTAGAAATTGTTTGATTTGAGCTTATGCATATTCTCAATTTTCTTTATTGTTGCTTTGATCATTGTTGGTTTATAAAATGTATGGACATTCATTTTATCAACAACCACCTTCTCAATAATTTGAATCGTAAAATTTTTATTTACAGCAATCTTACCAACATTGTCAGCAACAATTTCAAAGTGGACTACATCAACATCAATTCCAACAGCCTTATCAAGGTCTTCAACAAGTTGATCAATAATTTTAGTGTCAATTTCAGAATTTTCAGCATCCTTATCAACCACAACAGCAATTTCAACAAAACTACAACAATTTCTAACCATAAATTTAGAATTTACAACCTCAATTCCATGGATTCCAACTACAATTACATTAGCCATTTTATAATTTTCAGTAGCCCCAAAATCTGAATTTTCAAGGCGATAATTTTCAGCAACCTACATCAAGTTTTCAAGGAAATTTTCAACGTCAAAATCAATCAATTCAAACCCCAAATCAGTTCCAACATCAACAACTTCAAAATGGACAGATTTCATAGAATTTTTAGCAGTCCATCTCTTTTCAAGATTAACACAACTCAAATTTAAACCAAGAAGACTATGAGAGTTCTAGTGGAATTATTCAACAACAACAAGAGCTTGAGGAGATAATGCAATAAATTATACAACAACAATAAATCTTGCTACAAAAATAAAGCCAAAAAAAATGATTCCGCTCTACAAAGCATTGAAAGACAAATTGAACAACTTGCAAGTAGCATAAATCAAATGCAAGTTCAAAGATCAAGTCAATTACTTTCTCAAAAAATTTCAAATCCTGAAGAAAATTTTAGTGAAATAATTTTACAGAGTGGGGAGTCTACTTCAAGTCCAAGCACTCAAAAATCAGATTCTCATCAAGAAATTCTAGCAACTCAATTTCCAACTCAAATCAGCCCTGAAATAGACTTTACAACAGTTAATTGTGGACAAAGCCCAAGTCCAATTTCCTCATCAATTGATCCTATAAATTTGGTTGAAGAACAAGAGAAAAATAGCAATTTTGGGGATCTCACAAGAGACACAGTGGCACAGGTTGATTTAAGTTTGGATGATGTAGAGGATGCATTGGCTATTAAGGAAGCTGATATGGAGCCTAGTCTTGATCTATTTTTAGTAGGAGATGATCATGTGAGTGTAGGGGATTGTACTGAGCCCCAGGGATCACCCCTATCTACTGAGCAGTTACAGCTGGAGTTGAAACCTTTATCAGAACATTTGAAGTATGCCTATTTGGGAGAGAATAAGAGTCTACTAGTTATTTTTGCCCAAAATCTAAAATCAGAGCAGGAGGAAAATTTATTGCAAGTGTCAAGGCAACAAAAGAAAATTATAAGGTGGGCATTGGATGATATGATTGGGATTAATCCTACCATTTGCATATATACAATTTATTTGGAGGAAAATGTGAAATCAATGAGAAAACCACAGAGGCTCAAACTATTAATTATTGGTATCGTGAAGAAGGATGAGCGGGTGCCTACACGAATGAAAAATGCATGGATATACAAGATTATTCTATACAAAATAAGGCTAAAATTAATCAAAGGTCAATGACCATCGACTGAAAAAATATTTTGAAGAAACAAAAGAGCTAGAGGTGAATGGTGTGGACGTGATGGATGCTATCAACCCAACTTAAAGGGGAGTTTTGCCACCTTACACTTCCTTTTCATTGTTAATATCATGTTTAATTTTTATTTTTCATTTTCAATTTTAAATCAGTAATAAAATGACATTTTCATGAGTATTTTTGTTAGATAGTTCATTGTGAATATCATTTCATGCATGATTTGGGTTAAGGAATGAGTGTATCTCCCCTAGTACTTCTTTACATCATTTTATAAGCATTTGAAAGTGAGTTAAATTTGATTGATTATTCTATGAATTTAAGTCCATGGATGAAAATTTTTGAACACTTGGATTACACTTAGTGATGGAACCTAAAATAATGAAATTGAGATGGTGTAATTTTTTCTACCTAGTGAGGTTTAACCCATTTTGTGTGATGCACTTAGGTGATTGCTACTCTAGAACTTGCTTGTATTCTTTCAAGGCTATATTTTCTATGATGGATCCACATTTATATAGGTTTAAATTTTTTCCCCATGACCATTAAAATCCAATGTTTCATTCAGCTTCACCACTTATCTTTAACCCTTTTCACCTCCATTTTCGACTCAATTTTTATTGTCTCATGGACATGGGTATTTTTTATTGTTATTAATGTACCTTTGCCTGAGACGGTCAAAGAATTAAGTGTGTGGGAGGAGGTGTGAAATTTTGAAGAAAAAAAAATTTTGAGAAAAGAATGAGAAGTGTGCCAAATTTAGGATTGTTTGTGCCAATTTTGGATTGTAGCAATGTGCCAATGAGAGTTTTATTTGAAGCAATTCAAATCTTCATTATTATGTGATGCTACGATGGTTTTTGTGAGGATATATGAAGATGTGAATTTTCCAAAAAGAATGAGGTTGCAAATGCCCAAAGTGTGCCAAGCAAGTTGTGAACATGAGTTGTTTTCACTTCTCATTGCTTTCTTTGTCTTAAAATGCTGAATTGATGTGCGTAGGGAATATATATATGTTTCTAAGATTCTCATTGCACATCTTTCTATATTTTATATTATTTTCTTACATTTATCACATCTTTTATCTATGTATTAGGCATGTTTTCTCTATTTCCTGGTTCAGAGGTCTGCTTTGAGGGTGCCTAGAATTATGTCTCGTTCAATTCTTGCCAGATAAAAATTTTTAGGAACAGAACCTTCCAAGCAACCCACGTCTTTGATCAGACATGTGCTTGATTGATTAAGTAAATTCTTGACCAATCAAAGCACACCTTGATCGAAGCATAGGATCGATGAAACTCTTGTGTTGGTATTCAGGATCCTTAGAAAGAGATGCAGAGGAAATAACTATGCAGCAGAATAAAATAGTTTGTACCTTTTCTTTGTAGATTGTTTAGAAGATGTTCGTTACCCGAAGACCTCTTAATCTTCTGTTGTATTCCTCTCCTCTTCTTGGACGTCGTGTGGGAGACGATCTACCAAGAGAAACTCCACCCAATTCCTTCTTTTCCTCTCTTCCAAACCGATGGCAACAAGAGGAAATGAACTCCTCTTCTCCTTCCACGTCTTCTTCTCTTCTTCTCTTCCTTTTCTTGTTCTCAACCAAGCCGCCGACCACAACCACAAGAGATGAGATGCGTCGGCTCTAGTAAGGAGGAGGAAAAGCTCTAGGTGGCGCCGGCCCTAGCAAGGAGGAGGAGAAGCTCTAGGTGGCGCCGACCCTAGCAAGATGAGAAGGAGAGGGATGGTGTGCGCCGACCCTAAAACAAGGAAAGGAGCAATGAGTGGGCGTCGATCCTA
>JBBMKF010472552.1:0-10413 GCA_037834155.1 Curcuma caesia | reverse complement strand
ATAAATCAAAGGAATAAATAAAAACCTTGCTCATACTAATTTTGTCTTTTATATCAATTGCTTCCGCATCTTAAGAGTTGGAACAGTTGGTTTATTAAAAATAGTAACTTTTGGTTATTTTCAGAATATTCTTTTTTAAATTTATCTATGGGAATTTCTATTTAGGATTTAATAATGTTAGAGTAAGTAGCATCCCCAGTATGTAGGAAGGGGGGTGTTACAGTCTTCAATAAACCTGACATTTTCTATCTTGAAAAAGGACCTATTTGAAGGTTTATAAAATTTATATCCCTTAGACTTATCAAGGTATCCCACAAAATAGTAGCTCACAAATGTCTAATGCTAGGCTTCCTACTCGTCCACATCTCGTATGTGATTTTAGTCACTACCGTATTAGGTACTCAATTAAGTAGGTAAATTACAATCTTGAGTGTCTCATTCCACAAAGACTCTAGCAGAGAATTGAAAGTCATCATACTTATACCTTGTCTTTTAGGATATAATTTCGTTGCTCAACTACACCATTCTGACTGGAAGCATTAGGCATGGTATATTGAGGAATGATTCCACGCTCTTTAAGATAGTTCACAAATGGTCCAGGATGTTGTTCACCTGATCCATCATACTAACTATAGTATTCACCACCATGATCGAATCTAATAGTTTTAATTTTCTTACGTAGTTAATTTTCAACTTCAGCTTTGGAAATCTTGAACATGTCCAAGGATTGCGGCTTCTCATAAATAAGGTATAAATAGAATTGTGAGTAGTCGTATATAAAACTAATAAAATATGTGTGTCCGTTCCAACATGCCTTAGGAAATGGTCCGCAAATGTCTATATGTATTAGTTCTAAGATACCACTACATTGACTTACACCCTTATTCCACTTGTTAGTCGTCTTCCCCTTAATACACTCTGTGTAGACATCAAAGTCTGACATGTCGAGGGAACTAAGAATTTTATATGATATTAACCTTTTTAGGCGTTGTTTAAAAATTTATCCTAAACGCTTATACCACAACATGGAGGAATTCTTGTTAGTCAAATTGTGTTTTGTACCTATGCTATGCATAATTTCGTTGCCAATAGTAGGAATTAAGGTGTTTAATTTATACATTTTGTCAATCAAATTAAGAATCATTGCCAACCAACATTGAATTAAGAAATATACTAAAAATTTTGTTTCTAAATGAATAAGAATAATCAAATTTGTCTAAATAAGAAATAAAAATTAAATTCTGTCTATAATATGTACAATGTATTATCCAAATTCAGAAAGATATTAGTTCTTAAATAAAGTCTAAAAATACCTATGGACTCTACTTTAGCTTTCTTGTCATTCTTTATATAGATGTATTTTTCACCATCAAGTGACAATCGACACCTGAGACAATCCTGCATAGTAACATTTATGTGAATAGTAGCATCGATATCTACCGGTCAAATGTCATTAGGCATAATAACTAAGTTGACTTTGAAATTGACAAAGTTAAGAAGTTTACCTTTCTTAACATGCCAGTTGATGTATTTGGAGCAATCCTTCTTCATATGATCTTTCTTCTCGTAGAAGAAACAAGGAGAATCCTTATCTTACCTCTTTTGCTTTTTATGCCCATGAACCCCATAATCTATAGTTTGTTTACCTTTGATTTAGTTATTAGTCATTTTTCTTTTGTTGCTCAAACCCTGATGAGTGGATGTAAAATGAGCATTTTTAGATGTGTCTTGCCTCAGTCTTTTTTCCTCTTGCACACATCGAGCAATAAACTTATTTAATGTCCAATTGCTCTTTTGAGTATTATAAGATATCTTAAAAGGAGTGAATTATGCAGGTAGAGACATCTAAACAAAGTGCACTAGTTTACTATCCATAATTTCGAGTTACAATGCCTTTAGTTTGGTGGTAACATTAGACATCTCCATAATGTAGTCACGTATGTTACCCTTTCCATTATACTTCATGGACACCAACTTCAATAAAAGTGTGGTTGTCTCAACCTTTTCGCTCAACACGAATCAATCTGCTATTTGCTTTAGGAAAGATCTTGTATCCTCCTCTTCAATTATTGAGCTTTTTAGTGGTTCTAGAATTGAGAGATTCATGATGCTCAAACTCATGCGATTCGATCACTCCCACTTGTCAAAGTCAACTCTCTGCTCTATAGTACTATTAGCATTAGTTAGAGGTTCAGGCGATCGTGTCTCAATGCTTAGTCCAAATCCATGCAACCTAAAAATACAGTAACATACTCTTTTCAATAGACAAAGTTTGATCCAGTAAGTGTGGGGATGTTATTCATGTTAGCATTTATAAATTGCATTGGAAATAAAGAGGAGAAAATTATGGTAAGCCCATGAATAAAGCCAAGAACATTGAGAGATTTAAAAGAAATTATGCAATATAAACATGCATATGGATGGACTCTTAAAGAGATACCAAATATAACATTATAATTTAATCTTTAGACTAAAATGTAATTTGTTAGTGGTATTCTCTATTATAACTCAAACTTAGTTGGTCACACAATATGTCTTCTTTTGAACCGACACATTATATGCATAATTAACACTTATATGAGCTATTTATAAGTTTATAGCTCACAACAACCTTAATCAACCATTTAATATGTCTTGCGTTAGACTGACATATTATACACGTGATCTGAATAAATAGAAATTTATTTGTTTGTTGTAAGCCACCTTTAAATATATATCTAGCCTAAAAGTAATTTTTCTTTGGGCTATTTACTTTCAGCATAGTTATATGTCTACCAAAACAAAGTGCACTAAACCTACATAAGGTGTCTTCTTTTAGGCCAACACAATAGTTCAATTTAGTAACACATGTATAGATAAACTCAAGAAAATTTTAGAAAATTGAACTAAACAGAAGTAATCTACTCCACTAATGATTCCCAAGTAGTCTTGAGTGAAATCCAAGAGGTGGAGTGACAACTAGGCTATTAGCACCTAACACAGTGTGGTCGTATTAATTGACACGATAGTGTTGGGTGCTCACACAATGCCTCACATAGTCTGGCTATGTCAATTGACATGGTCGTGTTGGGTGCCTTAGTGCCTGACACATCGTGTTGGGTGCCACAACTCTTAACAAGGTTGTGTTCGGCTATGCAATGCTCAACAAGGCTTAGTCGTGGTGTGTGACATGGCTGTGTCTTGCCAAAACCTTAAATCTAATTTTAGATCAAAACAATGATTTTCTTCTAAAAAATGGTGGTAGTTACCATCATTCTTCATGTTCTTTATGGAAAAACATGAAAAACATCGCTTCCCTAGGTTTTTTCCTTTCAAGATTTTTGACAAATAAAAATTATTTTGTACTAGGAAAATCAAATCTAGCATAGAACAACGAAATCGACTAAAACCCCAATTTTATTGCTATAGAAAATGATGAAATAATCATGGCTCTGATACCACTTATTAGAAATTAAGTTTTCCTAAATGACATGAATTCTAAAATATGTATGAACTCATATAAAGGAAAATGAAACAACAATGATCTAGTTACGTCGATATTGATAGCATAAATTAAATGCAAAGGGAAGACGATGGACTTGATTGTAGTGGAAAAATCATCGTCTCAAAGTGTATCATCCATGAAATCAGGAATCCTACAGAAGAAGGAAAGCGAACAAGGGATTGGTATTCCAGAGGAATTAGACTGACGGCGTCATAGTCTCTTCAATTACAAGGAGCGAAAAGATTTGTCAGAATACCTAATCCAACATGGACCATGCCCTATTTATATGAACCAATCCGTTATCATCCCATTACTAATAATAGTTTGAATTAATGGGTTCTACAATGTAAACCTTCGCAGCTAATACCTCAAGTCATTAATATTAGTTAAATCACCTAACGGGTTTAATTTTAAAAATGACACATATGCGCATGTCACATGTCACAAATAACATGTAAGCCCACTAAACGAGATAAAATCCAACAAAGTGAACCTCAATTGAGGTGAATATAATCTTTCTAGTCAAGCAACAATGGATATGACTTCTAATTAATTGAAAATTTGATCACTTGATTGAAAGAGAAACTTAATTGATTGTCGATATAGTCGTTGGCTATCCAATGATCACATTTTGTCTATCTTTAGTTGACTGTAAATTCCATAGTTAACTGATAGAGCAAATTGCTATGGTCATGGATATTCAATTGTACTATCTGTGATATATTAGGATTGTATTACATCATAATTAATCAATCCATCATTAAAGCAATAATACTATTATTAGGGGCATATTATAATAAAAGAATAATTGTATTAATAATGTGCTTTTTATAATATAATAACCCTTTATAATTTTATTGTATTTGGGGCATTATTATTTACATAGAATAATATCATAAACTTTCACTATGAAAGCGAAGATATTACAAGTGTATATATGTCTCCTTGTCAACCTTTGTCTCAAAATGTTGAAAATTCTAAAGGAAACCAATAATTTAGTAATTGTGTTTAATGAGATATATTCAAGTTGTTGTAAAAGCATCATCTATCTATCTATCTATCACTATAACAAATATTTGATTGACACCAAAAGACTTTGCCTATAAACACATCACTAACATTTAATTGTATCGACTCTAACTTATGTTTATTCCTCTCTTAGCTCTAGTTCTAAAGGTTACTCTATACTAGTTTAATGATCACAAGCATCTAACTTCTTATATGACTCAGTCAGGGTCTCTTGGCCAAGTGATAGACACATATACTACTAATTAATCTGCCAAATTTTACTGCCTTTTTTTTATCCTTTTGTCCAAACAATAGCTATAAGCATAACAATTGCAAATTTAATTTTTAATTATTTCACAATCTTGTGTAAACATTTGATAATTGGATACTGTATTTATTTAAACAATGGAATATAATTTTGGAGAAGTCCTTCACCTTTTGTAGATTTACTATGCTAAAATACGACATATTTGTTTTCTAGTTTTAGTGTCACCTATTATTTGAGATTTTTTTGTTACTTTTCTTCTTAATTATTTGTTGAAAAGATGATTTAAGCTAAGCAACTATGTCTCACTAGATTTAATTGGGGTCCTAAAGTATGATAGGAGAGTTGAGATTACAATTATATATCTAATTAATCTCAACCTACCTTATTAAACAATGTTCATACATCCTATAGATAGCATATGAGGCACAAAATTAATTAATTATCTAAACATTAAAACTTTAGTCAAGATAATATGATACTTATTGAAGTCTTTAGGGATTCATAATAGTTTCCTCGTAATTGCATGAGGTATAATACTCCAAAGAATTAGAGATTATTAGGACCTGTGCGAGTTAGAGGGGGGCGAGAGGGATTGAATAGCTTCGATTGCTTCATTTTGATTTTGTTCTTATCATTTGCATGTGCAGCGAAAACTTGAAACAAACTCGACAACACGACGCAAACACAATGATTTATTTGGTTCATCGCCTCCCAAAGCAGCTATGCCCAATGTCTAGTCTTAATAACTATCCTACTATCCTTCTCTTTCTCAGATGTCTTCCGATGGCGGAGAAGTCTCTTACAATAAAATTTCACAATAATATAAGCAAATATAAAAGATAAAAGCAAATACAATGAAAGTAAACTACTTTATATGAATCTTGCTTTGAGCACTAATTTCTTATCCCTTGGAATTACCGCTTGTTGGTTTAGAAATGTAGCACTTCATTCTCAAACCCCCAAGAATAGGTGGCTTCGATTTGCATCAAAATCTTTTTTATATGGTTGCATTCGGGCTGATTTCTGCCTAGAAATCGATTGCTTACATTCACCAATAGATTGTCATATCGGATCCAACCGTTTACACCTACACAATGACTCTTTTTATTTGACCATTCAATTCCGTAGCATTTTGTTCACTAGCCATCCTCTGCCAATCGATTGCTAATCAAGCAACATACACCCCCTTTAAATCCTAAATTTTGAGCTTAGGATTTACCAATCGATTGATGCTCCTTTTTGAGATTTAGGGTTTATCAATCAATTGCTACTCCCTGCCAATCGATTGTTAACCCTATTTTAACCTTTTTAAGATTGAATTCGCGTCTTGCTTGGTATCCAATTGACTTCATCATACTAAAACTTTCTCTGCTCAACATCTGGTAACCCTTGACCCATTGAGATATTTTGTTGCCCAATATTTGATCAACCTTGACCTATTGGGACTTCTTGTCTCATGCCTAACATCTTGTCAATCATGATCTTTTAGGACTTCTCTTGTCCTAAGTGTCCGATCAACAGTGACCCATTTAGATTTTTCATCTCGTGCAAAGTGGTCAGTCCTCCATGACTCACTTGGATTATTTATCTTATAGCAAGTGTCTAGTCCATTATGACCCACTTGAACTTTTCATTTCGTGCAAAGTATTCAGTTCTTCATAACCCACCTAGACTTTCTCTTGCATGCTAAGTGTCTAGTCAATCATGATCCACTTAGATTTCTCATCTCGTGCCAAGTGTCTCGATCCTCCATGATCCACTTAAATTTTTCACCTCATGTCAAGTATCTAGTCCTTCATGACCCACTTGGATTTTCTATCTCATGATAAATGTTCAATCAACTATAATCCACTTAGACTTTTTGTCTCATACCAAGTATCTGATCAATCATGATCCACTTAGACATTTCCACAGTCAAATATTAAATCAATCTTGACCTACTTGACTCTTGTTCACCGTCAAATATCTAGTTAACCTTAACTTACTTGACTCTTCTTTACCATCAAGTATTCAGTCAACCTTAACCTACTTGACTCATCTCACCATCAAGTATTCAGTAAACCTTGACATACTTGACACCTAATTAATATTTTGATCAAACATCGAAACCTAACTTCAGTCAAATCAAACTTAGTCAACTTGGTCAACCTTAACCGTCGATTGCACCAACACTCATTTTCCTTTTTGATGTTTAATAATATGTTTAAATTAGACTCAATTTATTTCTTCATCCTTCTTCTCATACCAAAGCATGAATGATGGTTTCTAACTTAAACCCTACATTCTCCTCCTTTGGCAAGCATCAAAAATCTCTTTCAAAATGTTCATTCGTCTTCCATTTCATCCTTAACTTTCAACATCACAATGGAGGTTCCCTACCTTCCATTGTCTCCAATGCTAAATCTTGGACAAACAATCCTTCATACATTCATCAATTCTTTAAATCTCCCTCTTTCATATCAAATTCATGCTCCAATTTCAATCATTGCAACAACAATAATTTTGAGTTCCTAACTCTTTAGGAAAATTTAAAATCCAAGTCATGAGGTTAAAGATTCAACCTTGAATCTAAACCTTCTCCTGAATTCATCATCTTTTCCTTTTTAACATTTCTTTATCATTTTCATCAAGAAAATCCCTTTAAATACTTATCCAACAATGCTAGAGGGTTAAAGATAGTTAAATTACCTAATAGTGAGCTTAACCATCTGAAATAAATTAATTTCAACAAAACTCACTATATCAATCAATTACTTTTAGCCATCAATTGATTGATATGGGCACCAACTACAATCAATTGCTTGACTGAAAACTAAATTTTAATTTTCAAACCAAAATTCAAAAAAATCATAAGTAATCTATAATTTTTGAAAAATTATAAAATTTCATACAAACATTACTTATGTCAAATAGTATTAGAGAAAATTAATTTTATATGAAAATATATTTTATTTTCAAAGAATGGTACAAAATTGAAAACCATTAAAAACTTCAATATTTCACTCTGAATTTGTATTAATTTAATCAATGATGATTCTTATCAACAAATAGGCTTCGCCAAGGTTTTTCAAAATAATTTGAAATAATTTTTAAAACTAATTTCCAACCATGATTTATGGGCCAAATGTACATGATTTATACATTAGCTTTTCCCATGATTGATCATATAAAATCCATTTGATTTGATGAAACTAAAGCTCATTTTGATGTATCAAATCAATATCTTGAACTTAGTTCATCATCCTAACATCTCACTTATGTTTAAAGTGTCTCAATACATACACAAATTAATCCTATTATTCTTGTAAGATGTAAAGTTTATTTTTCCCGTAACATTAAGGGATCATACATATTTATTTAGGCATTCTAAATTTTGAACATCCTCACCTAGGATTCGACCATTTAAAGTTGTAGAATGCCTCTTCTTTACTTGACCACCAATCGATTGACAACCCCTAGTGGAATTGGCTAATCGATTCGACAATATTCTGTTCGTTGGCAACCTTCTGTCAATCGATGGCACCAATCAATTGCTTGACACCAATCAATTTCTATCACATAGCAAACCCCCTTAAAATCCTAAATTTCTAGTTTTGGGTTTACCAATCGATTGATGAACCTTATCAATCGATTGATTACGTAGCAAACCCCCTTTTTGGCGGTTAGGGTTTACCAATTGATTGCTACTTCTTGACAATAGAATATTAACCTTAATTTCTATCTTTTCAATGTTGAATTCGCGTCTTTCTTAGTATCCAATTGACTTCACTCTACCAAGACTTTTTTTTGCTCAACATTTAGTCACCCTTGATCTGTCAAGACTTTTCATTGTCTAATATCCTATCAACCTTGATCTATTAGGATTTCTTGTCTCATGCCTAACATCTAATCAATCATGACATGTTAGGACTTCTCTTGTCTCTAAGTGTCCAATCAACTGTGGCCTACTTAGACTTTCCATCTCGTGCAAGTATCCAGTCTTTCAACACTTGGACTTTCTATCTTATACCAAGTGTCCATAACTCACTTGGACATTCCATCTCGCGTTAAGTGGTCGATCCTCCATGATTCACTTGAACTTTCCATCTTATGTCAAGTGTCTAATCCTCCATGACCTACCTAGACTTTCTCTTGCATGTCAAGTGTCTGGTCAACCATAATCCACTTGGACTTTTTCACCATTAAGTATCCAATCAATCTTGATCTACTTGACTCTTTTTCATCATCAAGTATTCGGTCAATCTTCACTTACTTGACATTTAACTAACACTACAAAAAAATATAGTTGATTAATGATAAATTTTAGTGATGAAAAAAATTCATCATAAATCTGCAACAAAATCTAACGATGAAAAATTATTTCGTTACCAATTGGCAATGAAATTTACGACAAAAATAATTTAGGCGCAAAGTTAGCAACAAATATATTTCATCGTTAAATTCATTGGTAAAACTATTTTGTCACAAAATTCATCACAAATTGATGGCAAATTAAAAATTCATCTCAAATTGACAACGAATTTAAAATTTATCGTCAATTTACGTTGAAATATTAATTCGTCATAAATTTCGCCAAGAATAATGAATTCGTTGCAAATTTGATGGCAAATTATGAATTCATCGCAAATTTAGCGACGAATTATGAATTCATCATCAAAATTGGTCAAATAGCCCTAATATTCAAATTTTCATTCTAAATTTTCAATTCATGTGATAGGAATTTGACGACAAACTCCCAATTCCTTGCTAATTTGATGATGAATTATTTTTTCATCACCAAATTCAGCGACGAATATTCTGTTCATCACCAAATTAGCGATGACTTTTGTGTACGTCACCAAATTTGTGACATATTTGACGATGAATTTAAATTTGTCGCCAAATAAAATCTAAATTTTGACCCCTGTTAAAACCTCTCCTCAAAAAACCTCTCCTCAAAAAATATAGATAAAATTGAAACAAATAATATTTAGAATTATTTTCCCTTCTTTACACTCCAAATTGGAGTGTAAGTAAATCTTCCTTTTCATAGGTAAGGAAGGTGAAGACTTACCTTTCGTTACCCTTCCTTACTCTTCCCTCACTCATTTACAAACAAGGTTTAAAGTTCCCCTCCCCTTATTTACCCTTCTTTCCCCTTCCCTCACCACCTCCCAAACAAAGTATAACTCTCCCCTCTCTCTTGGCCAATGCCGACCCCGTGCTTCACTTGGTTGTGTGAGGGCAAGAGGCGATTTGCTCCATCGGGAAATCACAATTTGTTTGGTGTAGTAGCGCTAGGGCAGGCGGAGCCACGACGAAGCGATGGGCTCTCAGTGGGATGGACAAGGGTGGGGAAATACGAGCTCGGGCGAACGTTGGGCGAGGGCACCTTCACGAAGGTCAAGTTCGCCAAGCACGTGGAGACTCAGAGAGCGTGGCCATCAAGTTCTTCGATAAAGATAAGATCTTACTATAGGATCGAGTACACGTGAGAGGGGGGGTGAATCACGTGACTTTTAGTTTTTTTTTCGAAAAATCATGCACAACGGAAAAAATGAAAATAAAATAAATGACAAGTCAACATGAAGATTTTACTTTGTTTGGAGCCGTCGACGACTCCTACTCGAAGGCCCAGGTCCCTTGGACCTTTCTTGTGGGCAATCCACTAAAT
>JBBMKF010472543.1:0-10413 GCA_037834155.1 Curcuma caesia | reverse complement strand
TCGTAGGAACCGAAGAGTCTCTTTCTTGTAAAGTGTGTATCATCTCTTGTATAAATTAGGTACCTACTAAGTGATATTGTTGCAAGGTTTTAACTCACAAAATCCTGAGTCTTGAGTATTCTTCACAAGGTCAAATGCTACCAAGTAAGGACAGGTAATGGAATTATGTTTAATCCGACTCGACCAACCAAAATTGAACCAAGAGTAGATACAAAAACATCAACTTTGCCTAGTTATGTAAATAACATAACTTTTCTTGAGGATGCCATGAAACAAGAGTAGATACAACTCATCATCATAACGCTAATTGCACTAAAAGTGGCAAAGAAATGAAGACTTGAATTAACTGGTCATTGGCAGAGCATGGTAGTGTTGACACACACACACACACACACACACACACAGTGAGAGAAAGCATCCAGGCGCACGCGCACACACACGCACACACACAGACAGAGAGTGAGAGAAAGCATCGTGCCTGGATCTTAGCTTCATCCCAAGTTGTTCTGACTCCTTGGGACTTAGCTTCATCCCAAGTTGTTTTGACTCCTTGTCCCAATATCTGACCTGCTATTTCTACCTGAAACAAGTAATTACATTTTAACTTAAACTAACTATTTTGTTTCTCTTTTACATACAACTAAAGAAACCTTTAGAAAATTTGTCTATAAATCGTAAATTGAAGAAGATTCCAGAGATAAATGTCATTGATTGACATTTGAAGTTCCTATCAAAATGACCTAGACAATTCATACATGAATCAATTTTTACAACAAAGGCATCTTCTACTGTATACCATGGTTGGAAAAATCAGCCCAACCCTGATCTGGATCGACTGAGTTGGATCAAGATCGGACAAATCCGATCCAATTCCTACTGAGGCAACATTATGAAATCAACAAATTTGCCTCAAATCAGCAAAAATAGAAGTTTTACAGATGGAATTGAATAAGATGGAGACGAAAAAGAGAAAAAGGGAAAGACATGGTACCTTGTTTGAAGGAAGTGAATTGGAGAGATTGTGGAGTACTTGTTCGAGGCATAGGAAAAGTCCAGGGCACCCTTGTTTGCAAGTTCTGTTCCGGCATGGATGTGTGTGAGTCTGGCTGTTCACAGGATGGGGCAAGTTAGAGAAGCATTGTTCATGAGTTTGATGCATGAAGGCAAGTTAAGAGTTTTATTTAACTTTTAGTAATGCCAATAACTAAAATAATAATTAATAAGAATAACATAAGTGCTTTAATAAAAATAAATTAGAGTTTTAAACAGATTAAACTAATTTAATTAATAATATTTTAAATATCATATTGATTAAGTTAAATCAGATTTTAACTTAATTAATTTAATTACAATTAAATAAATTTTAAATCGGATTTTGAATCTAATATAATTAACTAACATTAATAAAATTGATTTAATAAAACATTTTTTAATTTAAATAGATTAAAACATGTATTAATATCAGACTTAAAATAAGAATTACCTTAAATCAGATTTTAAATTATTAAAGTAATTTAATTAATCAAATTTTAAATCATAGATTAATCTGATCGATTGAATTTTATTCTAATTAATCGAACTGCAATTAATTAATTCAACTCAGATTTTGAATCTAATGTTATTGACTAAAATTAATTATATTAAATAAATTGAGTTAATTAGAATAAAAATTGATAAAAAATTATTGTTTTATTATATCCATATTTTTTTTATTTATTTTTACCAATTCCTACTACACTAATCTGATGAGGCTGAAATATAAGTTTCTTAAATTTCCAATACTAGCACTGATGTTGCCAACCATGCGTATACCCTCAAGGAATGATTTGAAAGAGAACCTGAAATTTTGGGGATTTACTAGTTGTGAGAACCCAGAAAAGAATAATTTTGGTTAATCACTGATTGACAATTTGACACAGGAAAATCTTTTAAAGGATGTTTACAGAAACCATAACAATTAGAAAAGAATGGATTCGGAGGTTTATTAGCTTCATACAAAATACCAAATGTATTCCAAAATACTTGGTCATAAAACGGTCCACATTTCTACTCATAACTTGCAATACTAAGCAATCTCAGAAATGATATGCAGCAAGAGATCAGACACAATTTCGTATCTGGTAAATGAGTTTCTAGGAATTTCTCAAAGTATTTACTATGTGGTTTGCAGTTGACATAAGATGGTAGCCATGATGACAATGTAGTTGACATAAGATGGTAGCCATAATGACAATGCAGGTGAATAATTAGTCCATTATTTATTTACCTCAAACTAAAATATCAAAAATAAAGTTTAAGGTTGGAGAATAACCTGTGTAGATACTTCTTTATTAACTGCAACATTTGAAGCTAGAGACTCGTCTTTAAAAACAAGGCTAAAGCCCTCCATAATGCACTGAACAAATAGAACAATAAAATGACTGGAATACGCAGAGAAATGGCATTCAAGAAGTGGTGATACACAAGTTCTTTGAGGGAAGTGACAGAAGATGGTCGTTGTGAACCCAGTGCTCTTTGATCCATTGTACGAGAATCTTCTGAAGTACTTACAACTGGACAACTGGAAAAACATCATTTCTGGGACATGACTGATAACCAAAAGGACATGAATCATTTATAAGCCCATTTTCCTTGTTCTCTGAGAACTTGTATGTATCTCCTTCTGTAATATTTGGGCCAGTGAGAGAAGTCTTCAAGTATTTCTCTGGAACAAAAAATGAGGATATCATTATGTGCACAGAAAAAATTAGCATATGATGACTGCAAGAGAGTAAAATGAAAAAAAAAGTAAACAAGGTTTCAAAGATAATTTGTGTAACAAGGGAAAACTTCTGACAGGGCAAGGGTTAGAATTAGATTAAATCGATAAATAGTAATCACATTAATACAAAGTTTGAAAAGGCTAATAAAATACATTGTAGGAATTGGCACCACTTCATGAAATGGAAACAAGGTATTATGAACTGGAATAAAAATCAGTAAATTGAATGTCCTCTAGCATTAGGTTAGATTTTGATAATTCCAGTATAGCTACTGTAGCAGAGGATGTACCAGCCAAATATCTAAGGGATATCTCAGCAGCTTGCTGCAGAGCTTCCTTCCTTGTTTTTCCAACTCCAACACCTAACTTTTCCCCGACAAACCAAATCTGGGAAGAAAATGAATGTGTCTCAATATACTTAGGAAAAGAGCAAAAGTCATCAATAAAATCCTTCAAAATTTTCATTATTACATATTAAGCTACTCAATTTTCCTTCTTCTACCATATGTTAGCAATAGTTAAGAACATGAGCTTAAGCTATCATTTGATGAAAAAAAATGAAGAAAACAATATATTGATTTTAGTAATTTTCTATTTTAAGTGTTGGTATCTTTTAATTTGGTAGTGATCTTTCATAGGATTACGTTTTTTTCCTAATTTGGTTAAAGTTGAGTCTATAAAAGAGTTGCCATATCAATATAATAGAAAGCTTTAATTAATTGAATTTTATCAATTCTCTGTGTGAAATTTCTCCCCTTTATGAGATTCTTTTTCTCTGCCAACAAAATTATTCTCTTTTGTTTTATCAACTTTATCCCAATTTTTTCATTGTATTTTAAGAGTTTCATTTGGTATTTACATTAATTGGTATAAAAGTCAAATGCCTTATTCATCTCTTCTCACAGTATTCTCATCCATCTACAACCTCTTTTGCATCTCATTTACCTTCACCATCTTTCATCATCAAACTACTCCACCAGCCTACCACCTCCATTGTCAATCCATCCATAATCACCATCACTAAATCCCTTTCAACTAGATCCGCCCCGGACTCGTAACTGGGTCAACAAGCCAATTATCCATTAACCGGTTTGTCCCCAAACAGGTCGGTTACAGTTCAAGCCCAGCTTTAACAGTGAACCGACGATTCAAACTACTAGTTCATGCAATTTTTTTTACCATTAGAACCAGCTTTTTCCTCCTTTTTTGAAAAGTTGAGATTATTAGATCGTTTTTATCAATGGCTGCAATTAACTTACTGTTATTCCCCAAACGCTATAAATAGGCTACTCGTTTCATTATTTTTACATCAATTACTCTACTCTACTCTTATCTTTAAATTCTAAAATCTCGATTGTTTTCAACTTCAATTCTTTAATTCTAATGGAGTTCATCTTGATCTTGGAAAAGTAAGGAAATAGCAATTTCAAATGTGGATCTCGACGATATTCATTTTACCAATAATGAGCAACTTGCAATAGCTGAGATGCAAGAAAGTATTGAAACTTCTAAGATTTAGGATACTCCATCTTTAAAATCGATTAATTTTACTACATATTTTGAAAAAACTACCTTTTATCTGAAGAATACATGCAAAATATAAGTATTGCAAAGTCTCTTATAAATTTCAATTGAGTGATAGTTACAAGTCATTGAAGCGACACGTCAAAACAAAGCACCCAACTAAGTTTGAAACATTTTCAAACACAACTGTCTAAATTTTAACTGACTAGTTTATTTAAATATTCTGATATTAAATTAAGAGAATTATTAGTTATATTTATTTTTGTAGAGCATCTTTCTTCTATACACATTTGAAAATTTTTTCCATGAATCACTTAACTTAATTGCTAAATGTATTCCCATAACTACACTCACTCATACAATTAAAAAATTAATGAGATAAGATAAAAAAGATTTATTTGAATAATTTAATAAATTAAATAATAAGGTATCCTTATGTTCTAATATTTAGAGTGATCATTGGCAAACTCATTCATATATGAGTGTGATTTGCAATTGGATTGGCAACTCTTAGTCAATTCAGAAACGTTTATTAGCATATTGAGTCTTTAATGAAGCACACACTTCTCCCAACATATCTCAATTAATGTGCTTAATTTTAGAATAATATGGATTAACTTCTAAAATATTTTCAATATTATCAAATAATGCTAGTTCTAATACTACAAGTATTAACGAACTTAAATTTATATATCAACCTGCTATTGGTAGTTTATTTTTTTATATTCGATGTATATGTCATGTTTTAAATTGATACGTCTAAAATGGATTAAAAATTTTAATAAATTAATTTAAATTAAATTAAATCAAGTAAAATTGTTATTTTTTATTGTGGTCGCATCCTAGTATAATGAAATAATAGAGTAGATTTTGTAAAATTAATGGAATGAGACCTAAAAAAATTTTCACGTGATGTACCAACACATTAAAATTCAACATATAAAATTATTACAAGATTCATTTTAATATAGAAAATTACTATATTTATTTTTTACACAAAATACTAATAATAGAAATGTATATTTATTTTCACACTAATAGAATATATGTAGTAGTATTTGTGAAATTTTAAATGTATTTAATAATGCAACTAAACAACTATCCAATATTTATTATCCTACGTGTTAGCAATGAAAAAATATATATTTTTATCATATTTATGACATTTATATAGTTGCATTTGTTTTAGATCCTAGACTCAATTAAATTAGATGTTTTGCATGAATTATTAATTATACTAGTATTTCACCCGTGCAATGCACAGGACGTTATTTTATATAATTAATAATTAAAATTAATAAGTATGAGTATTTGAATAAATAATTAAAATATAAATAAGCTAAATTGGCTATAGATTGTACAATAAAAAAAATTTTATAAAATTTGAAAAACTTCCTTAAATACAAGGTTTGTTGTTGAATTTTTCTATTTGCTGTCATTATCACATGCACGGAGAATTCTTTCTTGCCTCGCCGCATGGACTGTGCATCATTAGATCCCGTACTACACCGTAATAAACAAGATCATCTTTTTCATCAGGAATTTCGGCAAAAATGATACGATTGATTACATCAGGAATTTGAGGAAAGTCTCGTGCAATCATTTTACTAATGACATCTTGAGAAAAAAAATTTTAAGCTATAAAATAAAATGTTCGATCAATTAATCATGGAACAAAAAATTAAATTAACCTACCAAAAAGTATATTCTCATCAACAGAATCTGTCTTCTTCAGTTCACTAAAAGACTTGAATTGATCATAAATCATCGATGGAAATGTATTATCAAAAATTTCACATACATGAGTTTTTGCAATAAAATTAATCTTGTATTTATTTGTTGTTGTCATATACTTCATTCGATTCACTGCAACAATGATATTTTTTATGTACATGACCTATTTTGAGAATGAGTTTCACTCTCTACACGATCGGACGTTTTATTGTTCCATGTATGCGTTCACCCTACAAATATATAGAAAGAGTAAATATTTATATTTTCTAACAGTAATAAGATATATATGTAAAAAAAAATACAGCCTCTTTATCATGAAAGACACACTCCAAGCTAAAATCTCCGTTGTTTCCATATGCAAGTAGATTGTAACAACGAACTAATCAGAGTTTCAACGCCCACTGTATTTTCAAAGGGTTAACCACTCGGATGAGATTAAACAGAGAAGCCATTTTTTTATTTCAGCCTAAAGTGAGTGAGTGAAGATATTGCATTCCTAATTTATAGAGTGTATACAATCTCACTCTCATTTGTAATATGTGGTATTTTTTATCGTCAAAGTTATTCAATATATTTTGGAATATGTGGTATTTGATAGGATCTTTAAATTATTCAATATATTTAGGAATCTATATTTTACCATTTAATAATAATAATTTGAGCATTAAAGTTTATGCTTAATATGGATTAAAATGCATTTAAAGATATGTAGTATTAATATGGATAAAAAATTGTATTATCAATCAATTATAGTTGTATAAGTTTGTTTCCATATAAATAAATATGTTTATTTATAGAAATGACATTTAGGCGGGAAATTTTTAGACAGACAACTCTGTTTTTATATATATATAGATAACTCAACGAGGAACATCAATTTAGGAAACTTATATAGTTGTTGTTTCCCTTCTTCTATTCGTCAATAAAAATCTTTTACATTAGACTCCATCAGTGAATGACTTATCAATGCACCAATGTAGTTTTCATTACTTGTAGATCTTTCATGCATTCCAAATGTATCATGCAACATTTCTTGTAGCATGGGTTCATGGCTAGTTACTTCAAAAACATGTTGCACCGAATCTTGAAGTTCGTTGTTATCATGATCTCATATAATTAGTTTTTCTCCATGAAAATTCCAAATGTGATAATCTTGTTAGATACTATTTATCATCAAATGTTCGTGTGTACTGTCTATCAATCATGACTCAATGAGTTTATGCATTTGCAACAAGGGCATGGTCTCATGACTTATTGAATCGCATCACCAACTGCATTAAAAAATATATATAGGATGCCCACTCAATACTCAAGAATGTCATGTGGGATGACTATCTATTTGTATACATGATTTAATCCTGTTTAATAACTTCTAAAAGTTTACACATTGAAGCAAGATTTATCAAAATTAAATAAACTTCATAGATAAACACGTACAAATTTCAAAGAATTCAATAAACATAAAATACAATTCCTAAATATAAAATTTCAAATGAACAGAAGGATTTCAAAAGAAAAAAAATCATATATGTCGATGACCTTATGAGAAATCTTTGATATTATTCAACTTAGAGGGAAAAATGTGAAAAATGAAACTTAGCACCATAGACAAGGCTGTAATATACAAAATACAATAATAAACTTAAAAAACAATATAAATAACTTGGACAAAAAGATAAATATCAATAAATGACGTACACAAGAGTTGTTATCGAGTATGTTTCCACTTCATAGTTGAAATGATATAAAGTCTAAATTCACTGGAAGAGAAAATTCAAACTTGACAACCCAACAAGAAAACTCACCGATGCAAATGTAAGAAAAGTTCTCCCTTTATACAAAACGGAGCTGATACGATAATTCTCAAGTTCCTAAATTATTGGTATGATGCATCTCTAGTTGAAAAATAATATTGAAGTTAAAAGAAAAAAGTACATATACCAATTTTCACTTGAATTTCAAGGATGAAACCAATTAACAATCATAATACCATATTTTTCATTCTCAATTCTCAAATCTACACTTGAAAATAAATTATAAAGATATATATAAATGAAATTTCATCTTACATAATATAAACACAAATTAAGGGATTCATTGGAAAAATTTACAAATCTACCACCCCAACACAAACTAATAATTGATTATAATTCTATCACCATTAACACTTAAAAAAATTGTCACTCTACGAAAACTAAACCAAGAAATACCTCCACAAACAAAATCAAAGTCGATTTATGACGTGGATATGGTAGGATGATACTAGGGCGCAATTAATCTGATGGGTCACTGGAACAACAAGAGGTGGAATTGTGAAAATAATATGAGATATGAGCACCCATTTTTTTTTATCTTGTATGCGATTTTTAAAAGCGGTCTTAACCGCTCCAAAAAGTAACTTATAGAATCAGTGAAACAAATCACTTTTAAATGTGTCCAACATCATTGGTTTTTCAACCGCTTCAATAAAAGGCCAATTGAAGTGGTTTTGAGAGTGGGTTAACTTGGACTGATTCTACTAGTTTTGCTTTTACAATCGCTTTTGTTGACCGCTTCTAAAATTTCATTCCAAATTATCATTTTTTTTTGTAATGTGAGTCTTTTAATGTTTGCTACTCTTCATGGAATTATCACGTCATGAAAAGAAAGCGAGGAGAATATTTTGATGTCATCACTCTTGATTGCGGGATAAATTTCTATTGTCGTGTCATCGTTGTGAGATTTTCAACCACAGTACATTGGCACAAACACAAATGATGATGTTGATGACGTTGAGAAATCAGAGAGAATCTGAAGATGTCAGAGAAAGAGGAAAGGGTCGTTTGAAAGAAAATTATATCATTGTAAGAAAGGAGTAATTCAAGCCACAACATTGCAATCGAGTTTACTTAGGAAGTTTATTGAAAAACTCATGAAGTAAAAGCCTATACCGGACATCTTATAATTTCCATTTGATTATCTCTACAATGTTTTTATAATACTTGGGTATTATTGGTGGCAGTGACTTTGAAAAAATTGAGAAACTTTGACAATGTTTTTATATCAATGTCTAGATTTTGACATTGATACAATATTATATTTTCTGACTTCTCTACCTTTAACAATATATTGATGCTAATTTTTATATTGCAGTACCATAGTGATTTTGATTTTTCAAAAATAAAACCACGTTAGTCTGATAACTTTATTTTTTAAAATTGGGTGGTGTTGATTTTTGAATAACAACATTATAATGGTACTGATTTTTAAAATCTAACACCGCACCATGATGATACTAGTTTTAAAAATCAAGTACCACAGTAGTGTTAGTTCTTGAAATTTAGGTTGGTGATGTTGTTTGAAATCCAATAAATTTTGATTAAAATTCATCAATGGATTTATATAATACAGTGATTGTTGGAAACTACGGAACCCTAAACTTAATACAAAATCAAAGAATGCAAGTTAATGTATAAAAGACAAATCCTAAACATGTGCAAGAGATTAGAACTACATTAAAAATTGAATACATATTTTTGGAACACCTTATTGTACCATTCTAAATAGGATTACAATTTATAATAGGAGAAAAGTGAGATGACTAACACTGACATTGGGACATAGTATGATAAAAGCAAAACTAAACTCTAAACTTGAATTAGAGAAGAAAAGTTTATCAATAAATGAGTTTCGACGAAAATCCTAATTCATTTACCGTCAACTGAGAGGGAAACAAAATGACATATGTGTATGATTTCAACTAGATTCCAAATGAAAAGAGAGAGAGATTACTTTCGACAGACTGAGAGAGAAGATATTTACTTTCCCTGAGCAGAAAGAGAAAATAGTTGGTTTTTCCCGCGTAGAAAGATATGTCAAAGTTACGTGTATCCGAACCAATGAAATATTATTTTTTTGATAAAATGTGGCTCAGATGCTTTAAAAAATACAAAGAAAATCAATTGTTGACATAGGAGTAACATGAGAATGAGAATGATATGCGATTTTTTTTAGAAATATGAAACTTAAATGCACCTTTTGGACATTCGAAAACTTTAGTTATGCCAACAGGAAACTAAGATTATATTTGTTTTTGTAAGCTTTTATATCCACATTTCTTTAAATTTTCATGTCATTGACGTTTTTCTTACTTGAATCTACTACTCAGGCCTTTAATTTCTCGGGTGCATTAAGCTTTTCAAACTCACTTCGTATCACCTTTTGTCTTGCCTTTAAATCCATTTCGGTCTGAACCTCCAAGATATTGAATCGATGTCTCATTTATCCTTGTGAATACAAATCGACATCAATCAAGTTACAAGTCTTCCCTCTCCATGACATCCTAATCTTCTAATCAACACTGACTTTATAAAATTTTGCTTCAGATTTATCAGAACACTCGCTGCTTTATTGAC
>JBBMKF010472485.1:0-10415 GCA_037834155.1 Curcuma caesia | reverse complement strand
TCGTCTTGAGGAGCTTGTAACAGCTGGGCAAATGCCTGTGGATAGTAGAAGCAAATGTAATCGATTATAGCTATACTAAGCTATCTACGAAAACAAATTCATTCACGTAAAGATTTCTCATCGTCATCTAGCATGATTTACTAGACATGCAGGATCCAAGGTTGGCTCTGATGGAATCAGAAAACTGAAAGGTTGACATTAAGTGTAAGTTGAATTCAACTTCAACTAAGTATCATTTAAAAAACGAGCTTGTAATCCCTAATTGTTATAACTATGACAAGCATCGACTTGATCAGTCATACAGGCATTGAAATATCTTTAGTATACATACTAACTTCCTAGAGGAGATGAAAGTCAGGTTGTGAACCTAAGATGGGTTCCCACAGTGAATGGAGTAGATTAGGAATAGAATAGAAGTAGGTACTCCTTATCCTAGCTCAACTCACCCGACTTGCCTAGTCTGCTCCAGTTGCGAATCCCATATAGTTTGCATGGCCGTAGTCGTATCAGTCCGAAAAGTTCATGCTAGTTTCTGCAATAGACTGAATTTTTTTCCAGTGAAAGGTAAAAATCTACTGACGGAGTTCAATCTTGCACCAAACAACATTGGTAGGGATAATTCTTAGTTTGCTTTCAGTTAATGTAGAACATCATAAGAGAAGAGGCCCCTATCCTACTGTTTAGTTACTGTTTTTCTTTACTTATTCCAACTTCGAAAAGGCCGAAGCTTTAATGATCTGATCAATAGAAATGCTTGTGTATAATCTAATCTAATTACCTGATGCTCAGGCTGATTTTGGTAACCCATATTGCGCCATTGGGCAATGGTCATACCATGGAAGATAACAACACTGAAGTAAGCATCTAGCAGAAGTATACGATCTGCAGATATAGATGCCACATCCAATAGTGCAGGAACAGGAGGCGAGTTAAAAGAATATGAAAGAAGTGAAGGCTGTATCATGACAACTGAATTACTGATGCTTTCACGATTCAACATCATGCGGAAATAAGCTGTTTCATCTGGGCTGTTGTTAAAAACCTGATGTAAGAATTGCGAGAAGAAATTTAGAAAGATTTGCAAAAAGGAAAAAAAATATTGCAAGTGCAAATGTCAAAAGAGAATCACAAATATGAAATTATATTGTAAGTAATCCAGATACCTGTACAAATTGTGAGCGCCTCAGGTTGAACATGAACTGTGGAAGTATTGAGAAATTTGGATTCAGTGTAAATGAAGCAGGGTCATCTCTTCGATAATCACCAAATCTTGAGCAAAGGCGGATAAGAGATCTATCCAACCATCTTGTTGCATCAAATCCTTCCTGAATATTGAAGAGATCAGATTCTTACAGCAAATGCTGCACATCACCTAGTTTTTAAATTTAGCTGCTTAAAGAAAATATGAAAGAGACCCGTCTAATAAGTTGAACTTAGGAATAATATATAGGTGACAAGATAGAGACTCAAACTCTCAATTCATAGAAAGGGAGCATGTACAATGAGATTATTCCTGGATGGTGAAAGGTGAAAAGCTACATAGATTACAATTAATTGAAAATCAGATATCCTTGTATAGGCATATTGATGTTCTCATTGAACTGTGAACTATAAGTACCACCATATATCGTGACAAACAATAAAACAAATAATGAATATCATGTTGTAAACATTTGGTTGCATATCTAAAATTTCTGTATCTTACCTCCATTTCCATTTTCAAGGAGATGAATCTTGCCAAAACAACTGCAGCTGTTTCCTGGTCAAATCCTTGAACCAATTCCTGTACAAGGCAGGGCAGCATTAAAAAATCAAGCAACTAGATAAAAACTAACAGTGAGGAATAAGGAGTTGCAGCAAGAGTCTCTTTTTGCAACTATATTCTATATTCACTTTGATGATAGTGGTTTGAGGAGATTTATACTTTATATCAATTTATTTTCTGACAAAAAGTTACATTCACAAATTAATAAGATGGAAATAACTAGATGACCACTTCATAACAATTTTAAATTAAACTTTAGAAAGTAAGGATTTTCAAACATATATGCAAACAGTTTTCTGAATTTTGAATAACCTCTGTGTTAGAACTATCTGCCCAATTTCTGGTAACAGTTGTAACACGTAACCTCATTTGACCTTCAGGGCCCTGGTAACTGCAAGGATAACTCATCTGATTTTTAGATTGCAACATCAACTTATGGCATTGAAAATGAACAAAAAAAACAAGATACTATACTTTGTCACAAATTGTATATATAATTGTGGATTGGGAATTCCAGATTGGTTTGACCGTTCAGTAGGTGAAATATCAAAGAATACTGTTAAACAAGTGCTCCTATCAAGGCCACACATCTTCCATGAAGTTGTGTTTCCTTGACCTACAACTGTATCAGCACAAAGAGCTCCCTTCTGCAAATGTTACAAAGTTAGGGAACAATTTAGAACATTGAGAATGCTAATTATATATCTTGTGCTGATCAATGACATTGAGATTTACAACAACCTTCTCTAGAGAAGTACATGGTCCAATAATCCCCTGAATTTTGATATCCTTTGAGCAGTTGAGCTCAAGTGTGCCACTACAGGGAACATGTAATTGTATGAATTAACAGTATAGGAAATAGAAGCTAAAGAGAAGATAATGAAGATGACAGCATATTAAAAGTGGTGCTCTCCACTTTTAATGAAGATAATGAATTAACAGTCACACAAGACTCCAGAAATGCAAGAAAATTACTTAAAAGAAAGGCCAAGAGACTGTTCTCCATCTTCAAAAATTTGCTTGAACGAGTCTTTGAAAACGGGATGGCCAAAACTTTCTGCAAGAACAACAAGCCCGCCTGTCCTTTCAACTGCCACTTTCATCTCGGCAACTCCAACCTGTATATATGTTTGAATGGTGAAAGCAAAATCAAATCTCTGACCACAGCTAAAATTCTTATCTGAATTTAGCCATTATAATAACTACAACCAGAGAAGTTTATTAGCTGAGGCAAAACAATTACTACAATACAGAAAAAGTGGGAACCATGTGACTCAGACCTGATCAAGGGCAGAAGCAAATAGGTCCAATACGTGGCCCTGGTTAACCAGTTGTTTGGCTAAATTGTCAAAGAATTTAACAGCCTTGTGAAAATGTGGAGCTGCATCTTTATCAAGATCTTTGTGGCACCGCATGGGATCTGACAGATCCTTTGACACAATCTGCATATCAAATAGCACAATCAAGGAAAATGAACATAATATTTCCAGAGAAGATCTTGATGGCATAACTGAAGCAAGATGGTATAACACAGCCAAAAAAAATGAATTCTTCAACTATACACACACACTCCACTGAAATGTCAAAGATGCAAATTAGGCTTAATACAAGACTTTAAGTTGTATAATGTGTTGGGTACAACTGCAATGAAAGTAATTACATAATTGGGATGGTTGATTCTATAGAATGGTGAGAGCAATCAAAATCAAAATATCAAGGGAACCAGAATAAAATATAGTTTTAGTGCTAACATAATATTGTACCCTTATCCAAGCATTTGAAGCCATCTATTAAAAATAGTCATCCAATGCGAGGAAGCATAATATTTGCAATTTAGAAAAAACATATATAAGGACAAAATGAAATGTGATAATTGAGTACATTGCATTTTTTATCCTCCTTTCTCTTGATGCATCTTATCAAAAACTACAGTGCGTAGATCTTCAATCAATATGTATCATTACAAGCTAAATTGGTTTAGGGATAGGAAATCCAATAACTACAAAAGTTTTGAAAAATGTACGAAGCAAAAAAACGTATATTTACCATTCCAGGGCCCTGGGTGCATGGTCCACCGACCAAAGCAATGATACGAGCCCCAGTACCAGGCATGCATGCTCCAAGGAGGCCAGCGGCAACACTTAGAGCCACCCCAGTGCAACGTAGAGAACGACTCCCTGCTTCGACTGGCCACTGATCCGTCTGCATCTCATCCAACAACTGCAAAAGGAAAAAAAAACAACAAGATTATGTAAGAAGAATAGTTACATAATTTGTTTACATAGACAAGGATCTCACAGTATTCAAAGCGTATTCACAATCCGCTGCCGGAAGCAGGAATCTATTAACCGAACCAGATGGATGAAATCCATTACTCTGCGGCGATTTGGGATATCCTGGAGCTCCAATTACAGAACCATGCCGGACATTGGTAGTAGATAGCCCGAGTTGATCCAAGATCTGCTCTTTGGGAATTTCCTTGGTCCCTTTGAACACGTAGATCTTGGAGACTTCCGTGAACCCTAGCTCGTAAAGCTGAACCATGCTGCCGAACGTGAGCAGCCCGACGAGCGCATTATCAGGGAGCAGGCCTATGGCACGACGCATGGCCGACTTGAGGAACCCCAGCTCCTCCTCGATGATGCAAGTGTCGATCACGAAGAGGAATACAGGAGCGGGCGGCGTAGGGGACGACGGGTGGTCGAGGGGCGGGGGAGCGTACTCGACCGTGGTGCATTGGGGATAGAGTTCGCCGGGCATGTTGTTCTCGCTGATTCCAGCGTAGTGAGGGGGGAAATGGTTGCGGGTGAAGCAGAGAGGGCAGATCCAGATCTTGGCCGCGAAGTCGACGACAGCGAAGGGGTTGAGCACGGCGAAGCACGGCGGTTTGCATCGGAGGGGGTGGTAAGGGAGGACGAGGAGGGTGGGGGAGAGGCGGATCGGGGAGATGGAGGCCGCGACAGGGACGATGCACTTGCTCGCTTCCACCTTTGTGCGGGGCCAATTGTTCCAGGTCATGCGGACGCCGTCAGGACCGTCCGGATCGGAAGAGGCGGCGCCCGTGCCGGCGAGTTCCTCCGCCATGATAGGGCAATTGGTGGCGGTGGCAGCCTTAGAGTTGGCGGAGGAGATCGATCGCCGGCGACGGTTACGAGGAGGAAGCGTCGGGAGACGATTCGGAGAAGTCGATCAAGAAAACCAAAAAAGATCAAAATAAGTTTTTTATTTTAATTACTTGTAAATTTACAAATAACACCTACCATTTGTTTCTTTCGCTCATTATATTCAAAGAACACCCCTATTGAAATTTTAAAGTTGCCCCATTTTTTCCTTGAACCCCCACATTTTTATTCTTAAATGGGCAAAAATTAATAAAGGTGAAAAATCAAAAGCCCCCTATTGTCGAAAATGGATCTCTAATTTCTAAAAATATCAAAATAATATTTTTTTTTCCTATTTTTAAAATTATTATTGTAATCTAACTTCAATTAAAATTATTATAATAAAAAATAAAATTCCTTCTACTTATTAAAATTATTATACATATAATATTATTATATCAAATTATTTTTTTAACTTAATTAAAATTATTTCAACTTCCTTGAAATCATTCTAACTCTTAAATTCGCTTCAATATTATTATAATAATTTTATATAAAAATATTATAATGTTTAGCAATTTTGAAAAAAAAGCTATTATTAATATTGAAATAAAAATAAGATGAAGTGCTATTTTAATATTTTTTTAAACCTAAGATATCTTTTTAATTTTTATTCAAAAATATTAAAAGCGTGTTCTGTTTTATTTTTAATTTTAAAAATACTTTAATTAGAGATGTTGCAATATAAAGTAATCAAAATTGTTACATAAATAAAATATATCAAAATACTTTTTTAACTTAATTAAAATTACTTATATACTAGTATAATATAGCTGTGACCATGACTATTTTATTTTAGAGTGACTTTGATAATAAAAATTATTTATAATAGTTAAAATATCATTTTAAAATAAAAAATAAGATGAACTACTTTTTTTATTAAAAAAATTACAATAATGAAAATAAAGTTCTTGAATGAAATTTGCCGGTGTAAAATTTTAAAATAGAGATTTCTGAAGAAAGCTGACAGCTGTTGATTTGATGAATTGTTTTTTGCTAAAAAAGAAAGAAAATGCTATTCCAATACACTTCAATGGCGTTTCAAAGCAATAATATATTATTATTTAACATATTAATGTAAATAATAATAATAATAATAATAATAATAATAAAATCTCGATTAATCCTGACCTTTTTAAATCTATTTATCGGATAAATTTAAAATATAACTTATATAACCTAGAATGCTTGTTCTTATTAGAATTCAAATTCAAATTTTATTATTTATTTTTTAAAATATTTTACTACTATCCTATGCTCTACTCTTATTTATTCTCTTAAATATTTTATCATTGCATTGTACTCATGGAGATTCTACGAGATTTAAAGGTGTAAATGAATTAATTTAAATAATATGAAAAAAAAATTAATATTTGAGTTTGAATTTAATTTATAAATAATTTTGATTCAAACTTTATTTGAAATAAAATTTGAGCTTAAATTCAGACTTTGTTCAAATATTAATTCGAATATAATTAAATTATAATTTTAAATGATTTAAATTTGAAATTGATTCGAGTTATTAGAGTTTTAATTTAAATATATTTAAATTAGAATTATATAAAATAAATAGAGTTCCATTTAAATTTGATTTGCGACCGGTTAGGAATTAATTGAATAAAATATTTTATAAATTTTATTTTTTAAAAATTAGCGTTTTCGAGTTCAGCCGATAACTTCAAATAGAAATTAGATATTTTCAGGACGACTTTAGTGGTCGCAGATGATTTGTATGCGGTCGAGATGCTTTTATTCTTTTTTATTATTATGAAAAGCGTGGTGGTGCTTTGGATCTTGATCGACCGTCTTCGGCCAGCTGCTGGATTTAGCGAAGCCCTGCGAACGCAGGCACCTCCTCACAGAGATCCGAATCCCGACCGGTTTAGGGCACCCGACGCACCCGCCATCGTCTCCGGCCAGTCGGCCAACCATATCCCACCACCTCTCTGCTCCCCTCCTTCCTTTTCCTCTATCGTTCAATCACACGCGCTGCTTCCAAGGTTTCGTTTCTTTGGCATCGCCAATCGGGTGCCCGATCGAGCCGCTTAGAGCTACGCGAATCTCTGCTGCGGGAGGAGAAGAAAGGGGGAGGAAGAGAGCAGCGAGTCCTGCCATGGGGCAAGCCTTTCGCAAGCTCTTCGACAGATTCTTCGGCCTCGTCGAAATGAGGGTCTCTCTTCCGCTCCCCTTATTCACCTCTCTGTTCTTAGAGATCGGATTTTTTTTTCGTTGTCCAGATAAATCAACCATTAGCGCGTAGTTTTCTTTGCTTTTCTGTGATTGGTAGGATTGGCAAGATCGGATTTTTATGTAGGTAACTGGAAACATGATA
Organism: Curcuma caesia; assembly: GCA_037834155.1. Taxonomy (NCBI): domain Eukaryota; kingdom Viridiplantae; phylum Streptophyta; class Magnoliopsida; order Zingiberales; family Zingiberaceae; genus Curcuma; species Curcuma caesia. The sequence goes on along the minus strand of JBBMKF010472485.1, from coordinate 3,157 downwards.
ACTTGGAAGATGCTTTATGGACGAGCAAAAAGATTTTTGATCTAGAATTTGATGAACGAAAAGGGGCACGTATAGAAGTGCACATGTACTTCTGGAGACAGAATTATATAGCAAGATATGCAGGCTTTAAGCTAGTTTGAGAATACACAGAAGCTTGAGTCCAGAGAAACTTGTCCTGTGATGTAATTGATATATCAGATTGGAGGCTCGTGGAATCATGAACGGAGCCTGAACGTGCCCTCGGCCATGCTTGAACATTCCATGTACTAAGGATCAAAGAATAAAGAATGAAGAACTGGTAGTCGAGACAACACAGAAGCTGACTGGCTGGCCAGAGAAGCAAGGAGACTTCAGTTATCTATTGGGTGTCCTGGATAACTCTGTCAGGGTTAGAACAAAGTAGAGCGGATGTCGCTCTTAAAGAAGCGGGGAGGGATGTAATGTAATGGATTAACTGCATTAAGAAATTGAGGCATTGCAACCTGCTATATTTACTATGGAAACTATGCTTTTTAAAAATTAAAGCATAATAGGAATTTATAAGATAGATAAGTAAAAAGGTTTGCATCCATTTTTTTCTTCCTCCACTTAGGTGTTGCTTCGTTGGTTCTGTGCACATGGAATCTCGCATCATACTTCTTTCTTTTTATCTGTATTCATTTGATGAATTAGCACAGAGAATATCTGTGACATTCTGAATCTAGACTTTTGTAGGTTGCAATGCTTGGATTAGATGCAGCTGGAAAGACAACTATTTTGTATAAGTTGCACATTGGAGAAGTTTTGTCGACAGTTCCAACTATTGGTAAGTCATCTTTAACTGTTAAATGTAATAGGTAATCTGCAGAAATTATGGAGCCATTTTGCTTATTATAATTGCCAAGAAGTGATGACCGATGAGTATAAGGTCTGCATGGCTTCCATTGATATTGATGGAATATTTAGGTGTGAGTAATAGAGTAGCCAAGTGTTCTTAAAATCGGACTGTGACTGGTGTCCAATTAGTTCATACTTATTCACGTTGAACTGGGCTAAAATCCTGTTCTACCAGGATGCCCCCATCAATCAAACTGGACGGTCTTGTTCATGGGTTAGCTGGTAGAACTAGCTGGTTTGGTTCGGTTTTTAATATACTTGTCTACCACACATTGGAGGGGAAGAAATTTGTTTTACTTGAAGACATTTTGTTGTCTGCATAGATTTGAAAAAGTCACTAGTGTATGAGTAGAAGTTCATATTCATCTTGTACTACTACTCAAGCTTGTATGACGTATTATCTCATGAGTTGATCCTTGTTTATAATTCCTCTTGATCATTGTTTTTTTGATATCATATTTTTAAGTGGAATGTGGTCCGGCTCAATGGATCTTATCCCTTCACAAGCCATTCAAATTATAATCTGTTAACTTTCTACGGTTAAAATTGATATTATATTAGTAATTAAAATATATCATTGATAGATATACAGCTAGTTTTGTGACCTCTATTTTTTCTTTTGCTTTATATTTGTCCTTTTATGTAAAAGATCTCTTGCTTCTTATGGCTCTCTTAACTTTAATAATCAATTATGTATTTGCCTATGATATTAGAATCTTCCAACTATTCTCTATTCTACTTTCTAGTGATGATATCTAATATGTTTCTTCTTCTCTTTGTTCATTATATAGCTATGAGAGTTTTACTGACCTTTATTGCTTTGTTGATAATAAATGTCTTTTACCTATTTTTAGGCTTCAATGTGGAGAAGGTCCAATATAAGAATGTGGTCTTTACCGTCTGGGATGTTGGTGGGCAAGAAAAATTAAGACCCTTATGGAGGCACTATTTTAGCAACACTGATGCACTGGTAATTTGTCCTCCTTCATGTTCTAGTTTTAGTATTGGTAAGCGGTATAGTTTAGTATTGGTAAGTAGATATCTGTTTTAGTATTGGTAAGTAGTACTGATGTAGTGTTCAATACTGAGATATCTGACAATTTGGAGTGTCGAAGTTGATTCTAGTTTTGCTTGTTTTAAACACAGCTCGACTTGCTAAAATACCTTCTGTCATCCAATTTTTTGAGGCATGTCACCTGAAAAGTATAGCTTCAACAATTAATAAAATGAAAAATTATATTTAAATGCTCAAAGGTTAGAAGAGTTGAATCAACTAGAGTAGGTGTATGAGATAGAGAGAGACTATAAAAAATATTCGTCAGTAAAACAAAATATTATTAATCATACCACCATGAACATAATTAAGGGATTCAAGTAGCCAACCTTAAATAGTTAGGAAAAACATGGCTTGATGGCTTGATTACTATGATGACAACAACAATGACACCATCAAAAGATTCTTTAGTTAGTTGTTAATTTTGTATATTATTGGCTCTATATAACTCACTAAAATATGTTTTATCATCCACTTTTTCTGATGCGAAGCATCAAAAGTTTCTTGGCTGTTAATTTGCATGCACTATGAGTTGTATGCATGTTCTATATGGATGAACAAAATGCTAATGTTTAATATTGTATCAAATGAACAAATTATATGATAAAATAAAAGAAAATAGCTTAAGATGATATTGACATGTTCAAATAAAGTTAATAGATTCTTAGTCAAAAAAAGTTGAATAGGTTCAACTTGAAGGTTTGAGCGATAAATGAAGATCAAAGAAAACTCTAAATACTATAAGCATGGTTGTTAGAACCATACAAGTCATGATATGTATCATACAATACAGATTCTCACATATGAAAAAAATAAATTGTAATAATTTGAAACAAAGCTTACCGTATGATTTTGTATGAATCTAAAAATAAGAAAGAGAAATCATTAAAAACTTAAATCTTATAAAAGAAGAAATGATAAATGTTGTGTTATAGGATTGAAGTATGATCAATTAGGGTGAACTTTCAAAATTAATGATGTGACAAAAACATATTATTAAGTGAAGATACGAAGTTTATGATAGGCAATGCGAACTTGACACCTCACAGTGATTGAATAGAATAGATCTTGTTAGATTGATATATAAATAAGAATAATGATGAAATTGATAGTGACTTAGAATATATGTAGTGCCTAAATTGGCTTACATTCGACTACAATGTATTTTTCTATGTCAAAAGCGAAAGGTTCTTATTTCTCATTTTATTTTAATTCTTAATGGAATAA
>JBBMKF010472475.1:0-10415 GCA_037834155.1 Curcuma caesia | reverse complement strand
ATTTCTAATTTAATCCCTCAAATATACATTGCATAAATTAACTATTAATTTTGTAATTCTTCTCTCTTCTTTTGATTAGATAAGTTAAATCTTAAATTATCCCAATTAAAATTTTAATTAATTAATATTTATTTATTTAATTAATTGAGCATAATAATTATCCACTACTCTTATACTATATCTCTCATATGCTTAAAGATTATGATTTATATGTGTGACTGCATAGGCTCTTAACATACTAACAGCGTCATCAAACTTTTTGATTCCACATGAATGTGCTATTTTCTCTTGGCTGACCTCTAGCATAGCATTAGACCAAATTCACTATTAAGTGTTGGGTTTCATTTATTCAGTGTAGTTATTATATAATATAGTCCCCTTATTATCTTTACATGATGTTCCCTAAGGACTTGTGATAATGTTTGTCATACTAGGACATATCTAGTATTTATTCGAAGTAGCTATGATCTATTTGAAGGAATATCAATTTGAAAATTATTATCAATTGTATTCCATTATGGACAGGGTTAATCCAAATGGTCACTAATCAAATCGGCCATGTCCTATAATCTCGTGCTTACCAAAAGTAATGCCCTGCATTTATTAGTGTTTGTCCATAGGGTTGGTACATATCTTCCATATAGACAATGCTTTCAAGGGAAATATGTTAGGTCTCTTATAAGATGAGTAGTATCCTTGAGTTTAAAGAGTGTTTGTACCTAAATGCGTGAGCCCCAATAAGCACTAAGTAACATATCAAATCAATTTCTATAGTAAATCACATTTAATGGATGGGTTATTCGCAACATACCCATTGTCATGTTACATTTTAATCATCCATTCTATTAGGAATCCAGCCATACCCTCACATTTACATTTTACCCATTACAAATTCATCAAGGTGAAATAAGCATTTATCTTGATAGATATGTATAGGTCAAAATACAAGGATGTGACCACCAAAGTGCTACTGAGACTCATAAGAACTCATCCATATCTCATTTCTAATTTTGGACATGTGTAGATCCATCATGGTGACTATCTTGATAGAGCTAGGGAGGTATGATGGCAGATGTAAGGCTATTAGCATGCTTGTGTGTGCCTAGGAACCCATCAATGCCCCTATTCCTCTATTCCTATCTCTCGATGTCTTTTGAATAAAAGGGAATAGATTTTTAGGAGGAAGAGAAATATTAAAAAAAATATATACAAAAAATACAAATTGTATTGATGAGGTGCAATGAGGCTTTTTTTTAACAGCCTCTAATATAGGAAAGAATCACTGGTAGAGAAGTGACGGAAGGAGAAGGGTTCATCAATTTTGGTAAAAAGTGGGAAAGGTTGGTGAATGCTAGAGTTATGAGGTTTTAAAATTTTTACCTTTTCTTTGAGGCATTACAAAAGGGCCAATTCTTGCTTTTATATCGTCAACAACCTCAATCTCTCTTTTCTACATATATGGTTTCTCTTTAATTGGATATTTTATTCTAAGAGTACACCTCTAATACCTAACTATGCCTTTTTGAATAATATGCTAATTGTTTTTGTGTAGACAAACAGGTTATCCAGGAATAATCTGGTTGGCTATTGCGAGATTGATCTCTTTGAAGTTCTGAGTCTTGTAAGACTGCCTCATCTTTGGTTTGTGCAACATTTAGTGCTTCCATAGATTCTCACACATTTATTTTCTTTTTTTTGCATTCTTTTTTAACCATGGTTCCTTGTTGATTTTCTATTTTCATAAACAAATAAAGCTTCCACTTAATGATTAAAAGCCACTTTCTGGGTCTTGGATCAGCTGAGTTCGTGAAGGATTTCAACTGTTCTTTTTATTAAATAGTTTCTTGTATATAGAATCTAAATTCTTAATTTCGTATGTTTAGTGTTATTGGATTGTAGGAGGCTATAGTATTTGGTCTTATGGGAATTCCATCTATATTTCATGATTTTTTTCTAACATCAGAAATTTCTTTCAGAAAGAAATTTCTTGCTGAAACCAGTCAACAAAACCTTATAACATTGTTAGGTCAAGGTTCCAAGTATACCATACAGATCCGTGGCATATACAAGCAATTGTGAACTAATTGGGTTTTAAGAAGTCTACTATCTTACGAGAAAACATGAAGGTCATGTCAGTTCAAATGTCAAGTTTCCTTCCTTGAGATCTTAAGAAGGTTGAAGCCCGGTTGAAGCCCTTTTAAATGTCAAGTTTCTCACGTTTTAAATTAATTGTGTGACTATTCTATGCATTCAGAAGTGATGTTTCAATAATTTTGTTCTAGAATTATAACTTTCATCTAGTTTATGAGCTTTAATCTTGCCTTCTTGGCACTTGTATGTTTTTGATTGAGAAATCTTATCATCATTTCTCTCATTGTTCTCTAGAAACTAGGAGAGCAGGTGTGAGATCCAGAATAATCTTCATTCACTGGGAGGGTTTGGCTTCCAATTTTGAGAGAGAGAGAGAGAGGAGAGGACACGAATCCTAAGGATGGTGTAGGCCACAACACAATTGGTAGCAAGTGGCAACGGTACAATCAACAGTGATGTGGTTGATCGCAAGCGAGGGCGGTGGTGCTAGGTTAATTTGTAAGGGAGGGATGGAGATAACTCGATGTAGGTGGTGGCAGCAGCCACATGGCCTTTGTTCAGTGACGATGAGAAGCAATGGTGGGAGACAACTCATGTTTTTTTTCTTTCTTTCTTCCTCTTTCGTGATTAGATTTCTCAAAAAGGACAAGGAGGGTAAGCAATGGTGGGTCAACAATGCTGATTGTGACAAAGAGGGAAAGAGGAAGAAAGAAAGGAAAAAAACATGAGTGGGAGGAGTGGGTTAGAGTATTTATTGACATTTTACAAATGAATCCATTTATTTTCAATAATTACAATTAGATTTTAAACAATAGTATAATGTCCTATACCCCTAAAATGAAGGTATTCAACTTGCATGTCATATTCTAGTTCTTATGTCACCACTTAGTGTGGTTTTGTCAATGTGTCAATAAACCATTTCATTTGCCTTCATGTTCACAAAAATTGAATTCTGACTAGCACATAATCTTTCTAATACACAATTTCCGTATTGTGATTAGAGACTTGATTTTGTCTTAAATTTATTTTAGTTCCAATTTAACTCAAGTATCTTAGCACCAACTTGGGTCCAAAAAACACTTAGACATGCTGAAAGGGAATACTCTTCATACTGAACTACAATCTTAAGATAAATCAAACTCTGATAGAATTAAATAATATGAAAGAAGCACTCCTATTAAAATTATACTCAACGCACTACCTTCCCATAGGCACAAGGATCTCCACTCTTTTATTCAAATTTCACACAACAAAATAATTGTTGACAATTTTAAATCATATTAATACATTATTGGATTCACAAGTCAAAAAATTTGAGTATAATGAAGCTATAGGATAACAATGTAAATCTAGGCTTATAACTTTCGCTTATGATTGATATATCCCAATTATCAAATCACAAATCACAATTTGGTAATCCAACATCCATGTCTAGATCCATAAATAACTATTTCACAATATTTTAGCTTGCAACTTTCCCAAGGTTACTTAATCTAAAAGTGGTCCAACAATGATGACAATTTTCAACTATTTTTTTTCGAGACCCCACACATTTATATCAACATAGTTTAAAGTAGCTTATTCTAAATTTAATATCTAAGAATTTTCAGTAACTTGAACTCTAATTTGGCTCCTTGATTCTAGCAATAATCCATAGAGAACCCAACAATATATAGCAAATTTATTATACTAAGTTAGCTTAATGATAGTGGATAATTTGCACCAACCTATGTTAGGACTCTTGTCCCTCTTTACATTTAGGCAGCAAAGGATTTGATGGTTTTGATGAAATTGGTAAAAGATTTAAGTTAGATTTGTGGTAATCTGATTTGTGTGATAAGTTGTGCACTATCAAGTATATAGGTTGACTTGGCGAGGCCAAGGATTATGAGGGCTCGATGGCTTAAGGTCCGTAAGATCGGAGACAATCTGAGACGGATGATGCATTTGAGGGACTGCAGGACGAGGAGCATTAGAACATAGCAAGTTAAGGAGGAGATCTATGTAATCAAAAGTTAGAAGGATAGCTAAGGGGGAGCCATGGGATGAGAGCATCAGAGGGTCATAGCTTGACGGTAAAAAACCTCAAGACTTGAAGATACTCAAGTAAGATGAGTGTAGAGACTTGTATACATGGGGCGAAGGGTAGATAGAAAACTTAGGCGGACTCGACCTTAGATCTTGTCAGAGTTAGGATGTTAGTCGACTGATGATGAGATTTAGTCGATTGGTATTCACACACCTCAAGTTTAAGTCTATTTAGGATATCATGGTTGTATCAGTCGATTGTTGATATCAAGCTTTGACAAACAAACAAACAAAATATTTTTGAGTCGACTAAGCCACAGTCGACTAGATTTTACTAGAAGATCATATAATGTGCAAGAGTCGATTGGAGTAGTTGATTGACCACTAATTAGTTGATTGATGCTATAACAACCAATTCAAATGGAGCCGAAGATGGAAAAATGAAAGACATGATATAGATAAGATTTGAAGATAAGTCGACTAATGTGCAACAAGTAGTCAACTTCACCAATTAGCCAACAGGAAGATTCAAACAAAAGGCTATAAATAAGACTCAAGGGGCTGTGAGAAGAATAAGTCTTCATCTCAAAATCATGCCTATGCCTAGTCTCTGTTAAGCTTTCACTGTCCTTCATTCTTTTTGTATCTTAGTTATTATTGATTGATTGTAAGAGGTTTCTCTACCTCCAATGATTAACTAAAGAGGAGAAAGATAGTGGATGTTGTGTGCATAAGTCTTTGACGTAACAACTTGGGTGTTGTGGATCAACTAAATTGAAGTGTTTCTCTGGTTTGGTTTTATAATTGTGTTCATCATTTTCATTGACACTATTTTCTATAGAACAATAACACTATAGGTGAGTTGTGGTATTCACCCCCTCTACCATATCGGCATCGTGATCCAACAAGTGGTATCAGACAGTTTGCTCTTTGAAGGACTAATCGCCTTGAGAGCATCAAGAGGATGAATTTTAAAATTCCAATGTATGGAGATGTGTTCTGGTTATGGACATGGTTCAAGACCGACTTCAACATTGCCTTAGACATTGAATACGGATGGGAATTACTAAATGACAAGAAGGGGAGAACGTTGCTAAAGAAGAAATGAATGAAACTTCAAATTGAGATTGGTACAGGTAACAAGAAAGGTATCGAGTCTATTCTTTTAATTTTACTAACAATATTTTGAACCAGATAGGTAAATATAAAGATGCAAAGGAGCTGTGGTAAAAAGTTGTTAAGTACCATGAAAAACAAATTTTAGAAACAGACAGTCCAAGAAGAAAAGATTGAGGAAATGGTGAAGAAAGAGCATGAAGAAATATAGATCCCACATGAAGAAGAAAAAACACCAAGCCCACTAATTGAAAAATTAGAGAAACCTCCTTTGGAGGAATTCATGTGGAGAGTCTTCTACTTCTCCAAGATGTGAAGTAGAGGAAATCCAAATAAAAGATTAAACATCGAGTATTATAATAAAAAATAATAGCAAGGGAGCCTGTTGTCTGTTTTGAATGTAAACAAAAAGGGCACTATATAAATAAATGTCCAACTACCAAGAGAAAGGCAAATCTTAAGGTAAACTCTCAATCTAGCTAATTAAAAACTTCATCTAATCAAAGTTGCAGAAGATATGAAGCAAAGAAGAACAAAGATCTTATAATTTGCTTCACATGCAAAGGAAGCGGTCACTACCACTCCAAGTGTCCAATTGGAAAAATGATAGAGAAAAAGAAACAATCGAGAAAATGGAAGAAAATGAAAAGTTCATGTAAGGGGGAACTCCAAAGGTAACGGAGAAGGTATCATCTTTCTATTTAACTTTGAATGCGAAATTTAATTCTTCCAAGCATAATTTAAGTTTATAACCCTATTCATAACTATAGTTTTGGACATCATACCAATGTGCATGAAAATTCTAGAATAAATATGCATGTTAGACTCATGTTACCAAAATTTAGAAATTTTGAAACATATAGAATTGAAAACCTAGATTTAGAAGATCAATTTTTAAAGGCAAAATTAAAAACGTCATAGAAAAATCTTATTGGTTAAAGGCTGGAAGAGAACCCAAGATCAAGACTATAGCAAAAACATGGGTGCCTAAAGAGTTTCTGGTTAACTTAGTTGTACCCAACTTGGTTTGGGTACCAAAATCATTGGTTAAATCATAGAAGACCCTTAAGGTCAACCATTTTAGAATTAATTCTTATTTATTATATGGTTGACGTGGCAAATTATGAAAAATATTTCAACAAATATTTTTTTAATTAGATATTTTTCTAAAGATTCATGATTTGAAAAATTGACACATATGGTAGCTTTTGGCTACTTCCATACTTGTACCAAAAATTCCAACATGACTTTGAAGAAAAATAATTTTCTAAAAAATTTCATGAACTTGGTACAGTTTAGGTGACAGTCGACAGATGTTCATTATTAGACTAATACATGTTTTTCAGTGGATTGGCATAACTAGTATGGTTTTTGATGAGTGGTAAAGGGGAGATTTTAGTGTTTAAGTAATCATTTATAATTTTTCAAAATTCCTAACTCTAGGGGGAGTTTGACTTTATTTATATTTATTATCTTGTCTATGATTTTGCCTCACTTAAATGAATTATTAAAAAAGGAGATATTATTAGGACTCTCGTCCCTTCTGCATTTGGCAGCAAAGAGTTTTTGATGGTTTTGATGAAAGTAACAAAGGGTTTAAGTTATACTTGTGATTATCTGACTTGTGTGATAAGTTGTGCACGGTCTACCAAGTATACAGGTTGACTTGGCGAGACCAAGGGTTATGAGGGCTGGATCGCCCAAGGTCTATAAGATCGGAGAAAGATGGTGCACCCGAAGGACCGCAAGATGAGAAACATCGGAGCATGACAAGTCAAGGAGGAGTTCTATGTAAGCAAACGCGAGAAGGATAACTAGGGGGAACTGTGGGCTAAGAGCATTTGAGGGATTCAATTTGACGGTAGAAGACCTCAAGACTTTAAAATTTTCCAATCAAGATGAGTGGAGTGACTTGTATACATGAGGCGAAGGGTATACATGGGGCGAAGGATAGAAAAACAACTTAGGTAGACTCAACTTTAGACTTGGTCAGAGTCAGGATGCTAGTCGATTGATGGTGAGATTTAATCAACTAGTATTCACATACCCCAAGTTTAAGTTTGTTTGGGGCATTATGATTGTATTAGTCGATTGATGGGTAATGATCAATCGATTGTTGGTATCAACCCATGACAAACAAATAGAATATTTTTGATTCGATTGGTGCAGTCGATTGGATTTTACTAAAAGAGCATAGAATTCATTATTTTTTAAATTTAGTCTAAGTAATCATACAACCTCTTTTAGAGCATGGAGCCAAATCTCTGTACAAAAAGTGGTTTATTTATGGATTTAACAATGTAGTATAAATAATTATGCAATCTATTTCAAAGTGGTGTATATATTATCTCTTGTTAATCAATTTATTATTAATAGGTGTCATCAAATCATGCCAAGATAGATATGAATATCAAAAGGAGAATCAACATCGAACAATATATCAAGGAATAAGTGTAGAGATTATTGTGGAAATAGTTCTCTAAATGTAATAAAACAATCAAGAAAAACTCACCTCAAATGAAGAAATCTACTTTATCATCAAACCCCCATTCCTTCGTTATACTCTTCTAACAACTATGTAAATATTAATAAGAATAATTATTGATTATGACTTAACACTATGAAATATATTTAAATTAAAGGAAAAGAAAAGAATAAAAGAAATCACATATAGCAACTCATTGAGAAGCAAGACTAGTTTGATGCACATCCAACCCAATATGATATATCAAGAGATAATACTTGCTCAACAAAGGAAAACTTCAAATATGAACTCATTACTCTTAATAGAAGAAAAGATGATCCTCACTTGCATCATGTTCCATAATGTTATTTTCAATTTTTTCACTTTAGCATTATGATTACATGTCTCTACCAATATTTGTAGTTCTCTTCCTTATTTTCTCTTTTCAATTTTAGCTTGGTCATCCTTAACATTAGGGCTAAGCTCTTTGAAATGTTATGTTTCCCACAACAATTTAAATTATTTCTACTACTTTTTTATGCATCCATAAGTGGTGTTTCAATAACTATTTACAAATTATAACTTTCACCTTGTTTATGAGCTTTAATCTTGCCTTTTTGGTACTTTTGAGTTTTTGATTGAGAAATCTTGACCATTTCTCTCTTGTTGTCAAGAAACTCAAAGAGCTACTGTGAGATTCAAGATAAGCAATATCACTCATTGGAAGGGTTTTGGTTTTTGGCTGAGATCGAGAAAAGAGAGAGAGGGAGAGGGCACAAATCTCGAGGATGGTGTAGGGCACAATGTAATTGGCGGCGAGTGATAGTGGTGCGATCAGTAGCGACACTACTAATCAACGAGGGACGATGGTGGTGTTAGGTAGAGTTGTAAGTGAGAGAGGGAGGGGCGGTTCGTTGTTGGTGGCGACGATGTGGCCATTGTCCGGTGGCCACGAGAAGCAACAATAGGATTGCATGCGAGAGAGAAAGAAGCCTTCCGCAATTAGGTTCCTGAAAAAAGAAGAGTGATTAGGTTCTAAAAAAAGAAATGCCCATTGTCCCTCTTATGATTTTACCTTTGTGCATAAACATGTGAGGCTTGTTCACCTACTTAACAATCCCCCTATTGATTATGTGTAACTTCTATCACAAACTGTTGTAGATTCTGTAGGATCATTGAGAGCATTAGAGGGGGGTGAATAGCGCTATCGATAGCGTTTTTATTTTTTTTGTAAATTCGCCCGTGAATACAATCAAAGTAAAGTAAATGCAGCGGTAAATGTAAATTATAAAGACACGAGTATTTTTTACTTGGTTCACAGCCACAAACTGCTACTTCAAGGCACACGATCGTTTGATCATTTATGTTGGGCAATCTACTAACTCCCCTTTTACGAAAGGGAGTTTATCAATTACAAAATATTGTTACGGTAAAAATATTAACATCCTTAGAAATCAAGTATAGAATCGAATGAGTATTACCAAAGTAGAAGATTTGCAGACTTCTCGTGCAGTACTTTGGCGTTATAACAACGTTCCTGGGTGTTCTTTCGCATGCAGACAGTCGTCAGTTGTCTCTGAGTTAATGATCTGAGGGGTTTTCCTCGATGCTCTTATATAGGGCTTTCCGGGCTCTTGGAACCCTTTCCAGGCGCCTCCACATTGTCAGTCGATCCACCATTGGCGCTGCTGACTCGACACTACCAGGCGCCTATATCTCTTTCCGGGTGCTTGTATGCTGACGTAGATGTTCCGGATGAATTTTGACTTCCGCAACACTTATTCGAATTTGGGCGCCTTGAACCACTCCAGTCACTTGGAAGCTGAGGTGTCTTGACTATTGGGACTCCGCCACCTCACTACTTCGCTGGTCCGGTTCCACTAGCGTCCGATCACTTGGACCAAATCTGGGCGCTGGACTCTGGTCGCCTGGATCCAGATAAGGGCGCCCGGAATCAAAGTTTCCGCCCCTCCTTTCCTGCATTACAAGTTAGCTCAAAGTAAAAGTAACAAGAAAGGATAAATAGTTTTCCAACTATTTATGATCTTAACTTCGGATTTCTGGTGACATCCTGGGTTAGACCGACGTCTACTGTTTCCACACTGGGAACGCGTCCTTACCCACTACACTCGGGAGAATTTAGCTGTTTGCCAACCAAGTCCTCTAGACTTGTTGGACTTTCTGCTTAACTTCAATCCTCGGCCCTTAGGATTTGCTACTAGACATCTGGTCCACCTAACCTGTCTAGATTTTCCGTCAAACATCTGGTCCACCTGATTTGTTTGGACTTCCACTGCCACGCATCTGGTACACCTGACCTACCTGAACTTTCATCTGGTGCACTTGATTCGTCAAGACTTCTGCTTAGTCCTTCAGACTAGGGCTTTTACTGCCTAGCCTCCCGCCAGGACTTTCCATTGCCTATTTCCACTAGGATTTCCATTGCCTATTTCCACTAGGATTTCCATTGCCTAGTTTCCACTAGAACTTATCTGTGCCTAACCTCAACTACGACTTTCCTGTGCTCCATGCACACTTAGATCAATACATTAGAAATCACCACACACTTAACTTGAATCTCTTGTCATCATCAAAATTAAAGTTCGATCATCTGGTGCTCCCTGCACCAATAGATTCGTCCCTTCTCTCCGTCTACCAACTTATTTTCCCTCTCTTTCCACAATGTACATTAACATTTCTCTTAATCATCAAGAAA
>JBBMKF010472455.1:0-10416 GCA_037834155.1 Curcuma caesia | reverse complement strand
GCGCGCACGTGGTGACCAAAGCGGGAGAAGAGGAGAGAAGGAAAGGGTATGTTTGTCAAATCATGTATCGGGGAGTTCAAATTGAAGAAATCGGGAGATTGGGGAGTGCATGCAAAGATAAAATTGCCTGGGGACTGACCACGAAGTTGAGTTTGCTAATGGGGATTTTTAAGCAAGTTTCCCTATATACGGTAAATTGTTTACCGTATATATATGAACAAAATTAAAAGGAGGACTCAAGACGTAATGTTATAATATTACCCTTTACTTACAATATTATTGTAGTGATTATGACTAACTGTTATAATATATAATAGTTAATATAATATTATTATAATATTATAGTAATTGCTGAGTAGCTTTTACAACTGTATAGTAACCATTGTTTTATAGTAATTTTTACTCATTTGAAATAATTTTAATAAAGTTTAAATAAATGTAATCAAGATGGTAAAGAATATTTTTGATATGATAGTGATTGGAGTTTAAGATTTAAAGTTTAAGATTTTAGGATTTAAGATTTAGCTATAATTGCATAGCAACTACTTAAATAGTTTCTATTGTTGGTGCATATAGCACTGATAATTAAACTTGTATTTTGATATCTGATAAAGAGTTTAAAATTAGACATTATGTGTGTGATATAAGAGTTAAGTGCACAAGTCAATTAGCATGGAAAGTCCTAATGAATCACGAAGATCAGACATTAGACATTGAAAGTTTTAGTGGATTCGAATGACAAGACATTAGATAGAAGACTAGATGAGCTGATTTGATAGAGCACTTAATGGGTCAAGTTGGATAAGACATCAAATAAGGAAAATCTTAGTGGGTCGATCGAACACTAAGCAAAAGGAGAAGTTCAAACAGGTCAACTAGACTAGATATTTGACAAGTGAGTTAAGGTAAGTCCTTGAGAGGATCTTCAAGTTTGGAAGATAATGAGCACGTGTCTCAGTTGAGACAACCTTAGATGTTGATCCACCAAATAAATCAACGGAGATTTTTAAGCCGAGATCAGACAGTCTAAATTATCAAAATAAATTATGCATGTATAAACTGTTTCTAATTCTGTTTTACAGGTTTAAATATAGATATTGTATTAACTTTATTTTATAGGAAAAATAAAGTGGTTCAAAATCAAAAGGTTCGTCTGACCGAACCAAAGAGTTTAGTCAATCAATTCAACTAGAAAAGCACAAATTAGATCACGATCAAGCTCAAATGGAAATAGAGGTTCAATCGACTGATCAAGAGGATCAATTAACCAAACAACTTTGGAAGGTACAGATCAGACGAGATCAGATCCAATAAAGAATGAAATTTTGGAGATTAGTCGACTGATAAGAATGATCAGTTGACCAAACAATGAATTTCATAGAATGGATTAGATCAAATCAAAACGCACAAGAAAAGATAAAGGTTTAGTCGCTTAGAAGGTTCAGTCAATTGAATAAGACTTAGTTGATTAGATGAAACCTATAAAAAAAGTCTTGAAATCCAAGATTGAGAAATTAACTCTCTCATCGACTCATCCTTCTGTGTTGCTCAATTCATACTGTTGATTCATACCTGTTGAATCGTGCCTCGAATCCGGCTCCGGCGGCAGAGGTTGCTGCTTCTGTCGGAGGAACAATCACCGGGAAAAGGGATGGTTCCTCAATTTCCACGAACCAAATCCAAGCTTTGGTATTCTTCTTCTTCTCCGGCAGCGTCAGGAACGAATCCCCTCATCCTCTGCCGAGAGGCTTTCTGATAATCATGACGAAACTCTATCTTTTATTGTTGATATACTTTACTCATTTATATTATATTAAAGGAGATAGTAGTCTGTTACTCTTCTTTTTTTTTTTTAATCTTTTGTAAATTTTCTCTTCTTTTCCGAAAGTTTTCAAAGATAGACATTTTAGTGTATTGCCTAATAAAAACGATCTAAGGGATCATGGGCCTTTGAGCAGCAGTCATTCAATTGTGAACCTAAGTAACCGATTATCTTTTTGTGATTTGCTTTTCCATTGCATCTCTGTGTTTGTTTTTGTAAAAGAAAAGAATTATTTTTACGTACAATATTCACCCCTCTTTATTATATTACCTATTTCGATCCTACATCTATAACTGTATAATAATTACTTTGTAATTTCTACAACTATTTTAAAATATTTTGATCAATTTAAAATGATTTAGAGGAAGATTAAATAATTTTAATCAAATTGATAAAAAAAATATTTTGATATAATAATATTTTATGTATATAGCGAGTGGATAACAACATTGGATAAGAGATATTTTTAATATAAAATATATATAGATGGAGTGTCTTTTTTATTATTTTTTTATAAAAAGGAACACCCTTTTAATGATTTCTATAATTGGGGATATTTTTTTTATTTTTGCCTTATTTTTAAAAGTTTATCAATATTTTATTTAATATTTTTATTTTATACCTCTCTCTATATATAAATTAACTATTATATTTTAATTTTACTAATTTAAAAATAAAAATTAAATATTGATGGTGTCTTGGGTCGCTCCTCTCCCTTCCTCCTTGGAATAGCAACTGAAGATGTCCTCCGATTGATCAAATTAAACTTTAGTATCTTTCAAATCAAAAACGCATCAACTAGGGATGAGTATGACCCCTCCGACATTTAAGTCAGCTCCAGGTTGAGAAAGACGAAGTGTGCATGCATACAAGAAGAGAATGCCTCAAGATAAAAGAATAGTCTTTATTCGAGAGAAGAAAATTTTACCTTTACTTACCATTATCGAGTCTTATATAATCAATGAAAAAGAATATTCACGTATACTACCACACAAGCTCTAAATCAATTTGAAATATAAAATCATATAAGATTAATTATATATTTTAAATTAATCTATAGTTTAAAATAATTCAGAATTTAAGACATGTAATATAAAATTGATTAGTGTGATAAAAGTAATTTATTTTTTAAAATAAGCGTGTTATCCATTATATTCTTGTGTAGTTTTTAAAGTTTATTTTTATTATTATGATTTAAATTATATGATACTAAAGTGATACATTTTATTTTTCACCAATTAATTCAGGAATTATGACGTAACGAAGATTCTTATTCTACAAATTTCTAGTGAATATTTTTGATAGTTTGAGAAAAAGAGTTACATTACTATATTGAATAAACCAGTGAAATTATTCTTCTTTATTAGTTTGAGAATTTGAAATTGTTCATCTTTATTAATTTGGGAATTAAAATGTAAATTGCAATATAAGCTTGTTTAACAAAAAAAATCATGAATATTTAGTAAATATATTACACATTCTAAATTTCTCTTTCTCAAATTTTTTTATTGATGGCAAAATTAAATCTTTGTTTATAATTAGTTTCTAAGAAAAAACAAAAATTTCCAACTTGAAATTAATATTTTGTTTTTTCCCTTTAAATATTCAAAATACTACATTTTCAGTGAAATATAAAACTCTATTTCTAAATTATTTTGATAACGGGAAAACTTTAGACTAACAAATTTATGAGACTATTGGAAATTATGTAGAGGGTTGTGAAAAACAAACTCTTTTCACTTTTCTTCTCGCTAGACCATATGCAAAGAGTTAAATCAAAAATTGCAATACCACAGAAGAGGATAGTATCTTGACTACGTCAAAATTCAAATCCTTATTTTTTTCTACAAGTCTACTTCATGGTAACCAACTCAACTATGCCATAGGAGCGCAAAAACAAACTCTTTTCATGAGTTAAAAAGAAGTGGAGTTATCAATTCAACTAGAAAAACGATTTTCAATGTCAAACATGTTTGGGAGCAAATACTCATTACAGATTCTTGTTAACGACTAATTTCGAAGTTGACTCTCCTCGCAGCCATTGTATCTAAATATATATCTATGATAAACAAAACACATGTAGTTAAGTAAACAAGAAGGCTTAAGTCACCAAGATATCAATATGGAGGTATCTTTAGTTCCATTCCTCTGTGCTCATACAGCACGCTTCATCAAGGAGCATGAATCAATCTTTGAATCTTGTTTCTGATGATGTTCCTCATCCAATTCAAGTTTTAACTGCCTTTCTTAGCTTTCTTCCTGCGAGGCTTGCTTTGTTTCTTGGAAGCAGTTGCTGTCTTTTCTTTCCTTACTTTGCGATGGGATGAAGAAGCAGCAGCTAACTTCTTGTCCTGTTTGACAGAATGCTGATTCATCTCGTCTCCATCCTCGCCTTCATCAAAATCGTTATCATCGTCTTCCTCTGAACTGAGAACCAGATCCTCAACCACGTCTTCGTCTGCATCATCACCATCACCATCACCATCACCATCACGTTCCTCGTATGCTCGCTTCTTTGAGGTCTTTTCCTTGATAACTCTGTTTTATATGCATACACATCTTGAAACTATTAAAGAAATGAATAGACAAACCAGTAGCTTGAAGATCGAAAAGTTTACTCATATAGGGGCTATACTTTTTTTTCTTTTCAGGCAACCAGGATGCGCTGAATACTGCAGCACCTTCTTCAGGATCTTGCTCATCTTCCTCATCAAGTTCAGGTAGCTTCTTCCTAAATACAGAAGATTCTGCACCAACCAGGACACTGACAAGAGCATAGAGTGCCATAACACAATACGAATTACAATTTACTACAACATAATTCCATTTTCTTATTTTAATTACATTAGAGAGATATACCAACCTAGATTCCACCAGAGAATCATTCCTTTGTTTTGATCTCTGGCGTAAATAAACCACAAATTTTGAAAGAGGACTATCTCCAGATTCCTTTTCAGTCTGTGCAGATAAAAGATGGGATGAGTTGCTATCAAGATGGAAACCATAAGAGGTTGGCAGTAAAATGTATACCTTAAGGAATAATGCTGAAGCAGGATCATTAGGCAAGAATTCAATCTTTGTTCGTCTTGAGTTCGTAAATTCACAACTAGCCTCCACCTGAGAAGAAAGTGCTAACAAGTCTAACCAAATCCATAATTGACAGGTATTACATTAATAAGGTGCTATTTAGTGTGCAGACAACCTGACGGATGAGCTCCTTTATTTCTCTTCGTAACTTATCTACTTTTGTTGATTTGCAGAAGCTACGTAACCGAACAAGTGGGATAAATGATGATTCGAAAAAGGCCACTGAATAGCTCCACTGAGCCAGATGTTCAGCGAGTTCTTCAACTAAACTGTATAAGCAAGCTTCTTGAAATAAGTGCGTCTTCAGTGTAGTCTTGTCTACCTGCCAGAATATATTCCAGGTGAAATTGGTTTCGTTCTCATCAATTGCTTCTGGGAGACAAAGCAAAATAAAATTTACCTGCTTCACATAGAGCAAATCAATTGCTTTACCAACACCTCCAGTAGGGTGACCATTAAGTTCTTTCATTTCCAACATATCAAGAAGAAGGGAAGACACAGGAATAAAGGTACCAGTTGCTTCAGCAATGCGGTTTAGCATTCTTATGCATCGCATCCGAAGTGGAAAATATCGAGCAGTTGGTACCAAAGATGCTACTCCATAAATTATTTGTGTTAGAGGGTAAGCTAAAGGTCGAAAATCAGCTTCTGAGTTGAATGTGCATATAACCCCAGTCCAAACTTCAAGGCAAAATATGAACTGCCAATCATAGACCTTCTGATATACCTTCTGTATAACAAACAAAAATATATTTAATATGGGGTAAATATACATTCCCTTGGAGTTTTAAGACATTTCCTGTTTCTCTTTCAACTCCAAAATGCCCACACTCCACACTGTAACACCTAAACTGGAGGACATGACAGATTAAGAAATTGGGCAAGGAAAAAACAAATCAAGGCAATAATTTATTTTAAAATTTCCATGCATAGAATAATTTGTCCATTTTGGATATTCTACATTGATCTAATACCAAGATTAATTTATCAATTTTTTATTTTACTAACTAAAATTTCTCTGTTCTCCTTCTAAACTTTACACCTTCAATTTTAATGGATATAACTCGTTTACTGCAGAATATATTAGTTGTGATTGAATATTTGAATTAGCTCAAACATTTAAATTGACAGGAATTAAAGTGAGAAATTTGTTTTCTTCTTTTATCTAGCAGTATGGAGTTATATCACATAAAAAACCTTTGTGAATTGACGAATGTCCTGGATTCACTGCTATGTTTGATTCAAACAGAGCAAAGTCTCTAGAAACCAGATTCTATGTTTTACAAACAAATATATGCATCTGAGGAAGACTTTACATGACTAACCTGAACTTGCTTCTTTGTGCTTTCTTGTTGATTCTTCTCTTTCTTTTTGTCTTTCACTGACTTTAAATGAAGCATTGGAAGAATTAAAAGTAAAACATAGATAATCTGTCAGAACTATGATAGATGTAATGAAAAATGCAAAATATGCATTTATTACCTTTGTTCCCTTTTCCGTGAGGGCACCTCTAAGTACCACTGCCAATTGTCGTATGTACATAAATATATGTTGATATGCTGCTAGAGGATTTATACCATAAAGTTCAGCCACACAATTTCCAAGAAATTGTATATGCTGTAACTTTGATCTACTTATGGACTTGGACAGCTTGCAATTTAGAACATAAGCCTTGTAGACTCCCTTAAGGCATACATCAAGACAATCAGAACCAAGTCGAACACACAAGTCTCTCATGAACAAAAAGGAAACAACTGGAAGAGCACCTCTTCCTCTGCCCCAAGAGTGAAGCGCAACCTGTACTAGTTTAACAGTAAGAAATCATCTTGGGTGCAGGGAAAATAAAGTTGGAACTTGTAAATAATGCAACCATAAGAATGCATGTTGATACCTTCATATACTTCCTCAAGAGGGCAGGAAAAGCAGCTAAAAAAACAGCTGATGCCTTGACACGCTTTAAAGTAAATGATATCATTTGCTCATCTGTCATTTGGGTTAATATATGGAGTGCACTACTGAGATATGATTTCATTAACATTCCATACTTATTCCATAAGCTAGTTGTCATGAGATTCTTTATTGTTTCCTTCTTCCCTCCAGTGTTAGGGGCATTTAACAAACCACGGAGAATAAAATCCATTTCATTCAGAACGAATACCATTATCTTGTTGAATACACTACTTGAAATAATATTTAACTTTGGGGTTGAACCATCTTCACTATCATCTCCATGATGGCATGCCATTCGAAATGCTCTCAGCAAGGATTTAAGAGCGCGAAGACTCTTATAATCTTTGATTTCCTTGCACCAGGAATCAACCATTGCAGCAGTAATTGCTTTTTCTGTTTGCTTATCTTCTTGTATAGTAACATGAGTGTCAGCATCCTCTTCCACATCAGTTTCTGCCTCATCCTAAAAAGAACAATGAACAAGTAGTTAAGTCACGTCAACACCAGAATCCATTGGTCAATATGATATCATACATCAATCTCTTCTGCATCGAACTCTAACAGCTCCTTGTCATGCTCTTTCAAATACTGATAAAATTCAGGATCCTGAAAAAAAAGAAAATTTAAGGAACTGCAGTACCTCAGGTCATATTGATCAAAGCACTAAAAAACAAACAAAGATAGTGTAAATTTTTTTCTCCAATGCAGTCGATTTACTACACAGAAAAAAAAGAGTGAATAGACAACAAAGGCAGCATATATGGACTGTGTCATTAAGATTACTAAGGTTTTGAAACTTGTAATGCCTAGAAAATTCCAGAAACTGAACAGATCCACACTCTGCAATGACTTAAGAACATATTTTCAACTAGTCTAGCAGGGGACAAGAACTGCCAGTAGATATCACGTTTTTAGTGATAGCCAATCCTACAAAAAGGACGACTATGTAATCATCATTTAGATTCATGAACTCAATTAATGAATGGGTAAAATGCAAATGCCTTGCAATATTAGATGCTCCATCGCTTTTGTTGAACATGGAACTATCCTAATAAATTGAAAGGATTAATTAAGAAAATCTATATCCGATGCTAATTGTTTCTAATTACAAGAACTTCCTGCACTATTGCCCGCTTTCCAGTACCACCTGAGTCGGATATATTCACCAACATCCGAAAATAGTCATTGGATCTTCATCTAAGTCATAGGCGTATAACTGGTCAATAAACCACCCACCTTCTCTTGAAGTCTCTGTAACTGTTTCACATGTTCTTTAGCTTTACTCCCTGAACTCGAGAGCCTTTTGACCCCATGAGCGTTTTCATCTATAAAATGTGAAGACAAGCCCTTTAGATGACAATTTATTTGATACGAGAACATGAATGCCAACAACTTCCACTATACCTGAGTCCTCAATGCCAGACATTTCGTCGTCACCTCTCCTCTGAAGCAAAAATTTTAAACTTTGGGATGTCTAACTCATCAATCAAACACACAAAATCAAACCAAAGGTTCAGTGGAAAATAGCAAATCAATTCCAAAAATGGCGACTTTCGAGTTCCGATCAGAAAATCAGAAAACGAAAACTCAAACATCGCTATGTATCGGTGCTTTCCACCAACAAATCCCCAAAACAATAAACTAAGTCAGAAACGAGAAAGGACAGGCACACTCCCGGAGATTCATAGCTCGAGATGGATCCAGTTCGATGGTTACCTGATTCAACTTTCTGGCCCAGGAAACCCTCTTCGATTGCTTCAAGCCAGCTATGCAACACGATCCAATAAACGTAAAACAAGTAACCGACCGATCCGAGGGACGTCCACGATTCTCTGGCGGATGAAGAAAAAGGGGATCTGCGAGACGATCTCTTTTAGAAAGTGTTTCGGGGTTAGAATGGGAAGCACCAAACCCTAGTGAAGGCAGGCGGCTTCCGTATTGCGTCGCGAAGCTCGAGGGCGACGCGAAAGAGAAGAGGGTAGACGTGGTCGTTGAAGAGGAGAAAGACGGTGGCGGACGGCGGACGAAATGAATGGGATTTGAGTTTAGGGTTTAGGTTTTTTATTTTTTAGATATTCTTCAATGTTTAAAATTTTTGGATCTTTTAATTTTTTAGGTTTTACATTATTAAAATCACTATAAAATTTAGAGCTTTTATAATATGATTAATTATAGTTAATATCCAAATTGTTTATTATTGATTTTTTTTTCTTTATTTTTTTTATAAATAATAGTTTCTGTATTGTATAATTACTTATATCTATTTAATTGTGAATATTATGTGCTCATTAATTATCATTAAGTCCAGATAAATTTTTATTGAAATTTAAAAATTTGGAAAACTATTTATATAAAAATCTAATTCGTTTAGTGAATACAAATATTTTTAAAAAGATAATTATTTTTCAATTTGTTATTTTTCGTGCTTGATATATAATTCACAATAAAAAAACTGAATTAGACCGGACGGTCCGCTTAACCGGATGAGGATTTCGTCCGGGTTAATAAATCAATGCACTATATATAGAAGTCCTAGGGTTTCAGCCGTCCCAATCAAAGTCGTCGTCACTTTCGCTTGCTACCTCGCCGCCGCCATGGGTCGCATGCATAGTCGCGGGTAATGCTCTTCTCGCCTCGATCTTCCTTCATCCAATTTCGGGTCTTGTTGCGTTGTTTATCTTCGTCATTGGCTTCAGAAAGGGCATCTCGTCGTCGGCGCTGCCGTACAAGAGGACTCCCCCCAGCTGGCTTAAGATCTCCGCCCCAGACGTGAGTTATTGCTTCATTTCGTTTCGAATTGCTCGTCGTTTCGTCTTTCTATGTTTAGTTGATTCGTCGATCCGCCAGGTGGAGGAAAGCATATGTAAGTTTGCGAAGAAGGGGCTGGCGCCGTCGCAGATTGGCGTCATCCTTCGTGATTCTCACGGCATCGCCCAGGTCAAGAGTATCACTGGGAGCAAAATTCTCAGGATCCTCAAGGGTCATGGTGTGTAAAGTTTGTTCTTTGCGAAACGCTTCTCTAAATTTTGGGTGTGCTCTGGTTGATTTTGTGCATCGGGGTATTGTAGGACTTGCGCCGGAAATTCCTGAAGATTTGTACCACCTGATTAAGAAAGCTGTAGCAATCAGGGGGCATTTGGCCAAGAACAGGAAGGACAAAGACTCCAAGTTTAGGCTCATCCTGGTGGAGAGCAGGGTACACCGACTTGCTCGCTATTACAAGAGGACTAAGAAGCTTTCCCCAGGCTGGAAATAGTAAGTATTAATTAGCACCATCTCTTTGTAACCATCTCTATTTAATTATATTCTTTCCTATGCTTAAATTACTGAGAAACAATTTATTTTTGTTCGATAAAGTCTCTCCAAAATTTGAATCCTATGCCTTTTCAAGCAGCACTTACCAAGCTAACGATGCGGGTTTGATACCCGCTACCCGCTACATATTATGTATTATAAATACATACACCATCAATTTAGATGTACATCCTTTTTTCTATAAAGGATTTTCCCGGTAATATCTTTTATATGAACTAAGAATACAAAAGAAGAAAATAGGA
>JBBMKF010472435.1:0-10418 GCA_037834155.1 Curcuma caesia | reverse complement strand
GAGTTCATAATGCGCAAGATAAACTAAGCCATTCACGTTCACATGGTTCTCCATCCGCCAATAATAGAACTTCAAAAAGAAAAGTATAATGAAGGAAACTATGAAACTATGCTAAATAAAAAGCATGAATTTTGTAGAAACGACCGGCTTATAATTAAGCTCGCTCCCATGAGCATGAATTTAGTTACTGCCCTTTATTTGTTGAAAATTGCTTTTGTGGCTGTGTCGTAGATTTGACCTTGAGCTTTGTCTCTGTGCAGAAGAGGCAACGCTGAAAGCACTCAATGGTGTAGGAAAGAGAACCAGGACCAAGCTGGAGGGGTGGAGCACTGAACTGCAATTGGCTACGAAGGCCTCACAGTCAAAGTTAGAATGTTAAAAGGGTAGAGTTGCAGAAGAAAGCTAGTCGAAGCACGAGGATGACCTTTTTGTGTCTCTTCGATAGCCATCCAAGCTATTGTCTTCTTTTGAAGAATGTGTGTTCCGGCCAAAAATCGATGATAGTCAATCCATTGGTCAAGAAGATGTCACCTCAACCGATGCGGGTCCGGGTAGGAGGGGGACCTGCAAGATGAACATGAACAAACAGATTAACTGGCGCGGGGGGATCCTGGCAGGCCACTCCGACGTTCAAGTCAATTTCCGGCTAAGAGAATAGTGGTAGCAAGAGCAGTTGTAGTAGTTAGAATGCAAAAGATTGGATATCTCATTAATACATGCGTGCGAATTATACCTTCGAAGAGAATATTTTGTCTGGTAGGAGGAACAAACTGTGGTGGTATCTAGGGAGACTAAGCCTGGGCATGTCTGACATCTGCACCGATAGGGTGGCATCTAGGGAACAGGAGCGATACTCTTATAACTGATTACAGCGAGATGCCATACGTCATCTTTGTTGTTTAGCTATAAGTGGGAAGGTGGCCGCAGGGACAAGCTGAGACATGGAGACGCTGGTGCAGCTTTCCCCCGCACGGCCGTTCGCACGCTTGACTGTCCTGTTTGTGATTGGGTGTTAGTACGACTTGAGCATAGGTTGATGTCGGAGTGGGAAAAGGTACCCGGGACCAGTGAGGATTGAGTTTAACCGGTGAAAGGAGCAGAGTAAGCGGCCGAGCGGCCCGGGCAAACTAAACATCATGCATGTGTTGATTACGAGAGCTCAGGCAAAGGGGCTTACTTGAGAATAACTATGTGAAATATCGACCGAGCATATGATGGCTAGGCGAGGCACATGTCGGGTCTGAGTTTGTTGAAATGAGCTTGAGGACTAATTACCCGAGAAAGGACATACGGGAGCGGGGCTGGCCCGGGAATGGGCGAGACCGTATTGTCCCGGACAAAAGCGGTAAAGGCCCAATCTGACCGGATAAGAAAGTAGTAGCCTCTAGCTTGGCAAGCCAAGTGTTGTAGCGGGATGGCCGAGCAGAAAGGGTTGAGCTAATCGGAGTGGGCTATGCCGGGAGTTGCCCAAGAAACACTCCAGTAGTGTGAGATATCTTCGAGCCATGCCGTAGTCACCTTATCCCAGGAAGACAGGCGAAAGGCCGGTGCTGGTCGGGCAAGATAGTGTCATGACTCATCGTAGTAATCGTCTGGTCGGGGAGACCGAGTATGGCGTCCCTTGGCCCGGGTAAATTCCTTGGACCATTTAGGTCCCAGACCCTGGGGCCGGGATTGTGGACCCCGGGACTGGCCAGGTAGGGCAAACTATTGACCTTCTCGGCCACGTAGGATCATGTAAGACTTTCCTGATAATGGACCTCGGGGCCAGCTAGATAGGACTGACTATTAACCTTCCCTGCCACATCAGACCGGACGAGACCTACCGCATCAATGTGTATAATTAATCAGAATCATCTTTTGTAATGAACAGATACGTGCAACTCAAACACACTATGCCTGTGCGCTCTGACATGGTTTAGTGTTATTACAGATATATTTGTTGAGGTGGAAAAAGTTGAATTTTGCTAAAGCCAAGATAATATATTTTTTTGTATTGATTAATTATAATTTTTAATTTATTTTCTCATAAATAATTATGGAACCATTGAAAAAAAATTAAAACTAGCTTTTATATAATTCTTTTGTAATAAATATAATATATATATGATATTGTAAAAGAAATAGTTTATGAGTATTTCTGTGAAGTAGAAGTAAATTTTAATCAATATAATATATGTTTGAATTTTTGTAATAAAAATACAAATATTATTGAATATTCTTAGCAATATAAACAAAAGGAAGTTATCAAAATATCTGAAATATTGAATTTACTTTTACCGACCAAGAGATCATGCGGTTAAAACCTCTTAGATGGCAATTATATATAAATTAACTAATTATGATAATTAAGCTTGTCAGCGGCGATATATTCCAGCAAGGCAAAGGACATTTTTGAAACTGAATAAACAATAAATTTTTATTTATTAACAAGGAACAAATTAACGAAGATTAACAATCTTCTTAACTTAATTATCTAATATAAGAAATGAATTGCATTAAAAAAATATTTTCTTCATTATGCCATGCTTGGAGGTGCGGAAAGAGAAACCGCGGAAAGATTTCCTTTGCATGCATGCATCCCTTGTTTACCTCTCAAAATTTTTAGGAAGGAAAGGAAATTTCATCCGTCCGCAGATGAATTTTTGGCCAAAATCAATCTCCTCCAAATTGGACGGAAAGCGAAGGATGGAAAACCAAAAGACACAAATATCCTCTCCTCTTCACTGCTCTCTCTTCTCTCTCTCTTCACTGCTCTCTCTTCTCTCCTCTTCCGTGTCTCGTTTGCCTCTTTCATCCTCTTCCTTCTCCTCTCCTCTGCCATGGTTGCCTTCGTCCAGAACTACTACTCCGACCACCTGCACTTTTACCTCCTAGAACGCATCGTGGGTTCCCCCAACGCGACGGCAGCGGTGTCAGTGAACGTCCACCCGGAAACCCCTGTTCGGCAACATCGGGGTGATCGACAACATTCTCCTCGAGTCTCCCTTCATTATATAAGCTAGGGCGGAGCAGATCGGTGATGCACAAAGGGAGAAGAAGCACGATCGGAGAAGGGGTATTATTGCCGACGAGGGAAGTGTACCAGGACGCCGTGGACGGGGCCGCGATGAGGAGAGGCTTCGGCGGAGAGGATTCGGCGGATAGAGGAAGAGGAAGAGGGTATTTTAGTAAATAAATAATTTAAATTTTTTTGTTTATATAAATAAATAATTTAAATATAAGAGACTTATTCATCCTCCTTGTATCAAAGTAAACAAATATAAGAGAGAAAAGATTCCGTTCCCTTTCCCTAGGGATTTATTTTCTCTAGGGATTCCTTTCTTTTCCTCATCCATTGTATGAAGTAAACAGAGCATAAAGATGAAGGGGAAGCATGACCGTTAGCGTCTCAACCCGACAGGGCGACCCATACTCAGGCTGTGTTTACTGTGACGGAAGGAAGGGGAAGGAGAGGAAGGCTGTGTTTACCGTGAGGAAAGGAAGGAGGAGAACAGAAGTAAAACAGAGAGAGAAAAAAGGCAAGGAGAAAGATCAACTGTGAATGTTGTTTACTTTTGAAATGAAAGGATTTAGCGTGAACAAATTAGACTTGATGCTATATTACAATTTCAATGATGATGGCTTCATCTTCTCCCCCTATCGAAACATTTAATTTCGGTGGGAATCAACATTTCTTTTATAAAAGATGAAATCCGTCACCTTAACGGTCCCACACGATCGACCTCACGATCATTTGTGAAGAAATAAATCGAGAAACTGGAAATCAACATTTCAAATAATTAGGAAAGATGATAAAATGATAGCAATTTCATGAAAATTGATCTTCAAAGTTTGTTCACTCCTCAATACTAACAAACACACACAACCAGCATCATGCTGACACCATGCCAAATGTTACCTAAATGGATCGTCTCCATGCACTTCGAAACCCACAAAGGGTTCGAGAACAAAATATGTTGAAACCGTGAACATGAACTCAAGACTGAATGGGTTTAATCTTGAAGTGCAGAGAAATCAAAGAAAAAACGAAGCACTTCAGATCCTGCAACAAACATAGAGACCAAAATATTCATGTCAGCAATGCGATAGAAAATCATATTTAAAAAGACAATGATAATAATAATTGCAATGACATAATAGCCTAATCGTAGAACAATAAGAAGAGGCATCTACACGTGGAATGTACTTTACATAGTATAAATAAATTGTGTAACAAACTAAAATTAGAGCATCTTTGTGATGGTATCCAATGTGGTCAACTATTGCAGCTTTGTTTCCATTTCATTTCGTTTAGATTCATCCTACCGTATCAAACATGTAACATTGTGAAACAAAACCTTCAATTTAACCAACATCTTTTTCTGACACAAAATTTGAACCACAAATAAATTGTCTGTTCCAACTATTTGGGGATGGCTACAAAAAACTTGTAAGTATCTTTTAATGTGTTGCATAGAGTTTTTGGTCTCTATCAATCCATTCTCTCTGCATCCTTAATTGATTCTACTTTTCCAATTATAAAAATATTGATTGTTTGTCTGACTATTTAAGTATGGTTAGACAACTTATTGTGCCACTGAACTCAACTCCATATATGACTATTGCACTTATATTTAGAAGAATCTTTTAACGTGTTGAGTAGAATTTTGGTCTCTATCAATTCATTGTCCCTTCAAAGTTTGATGCAATTATAAATATATTGATTGTTTCTCCACACGTTCATATCATCTCTATATGTTCTCTCCATTTATTGTTTATTAAAAGTATGGATCTTAAACACCAGTTCTTTTTTTGTTGTTGTAATAATGTGCACAGATGAACTCAAGATTGTCATGATCAAGATGCTACCAGAGAATAGATTCAAATTGTATGATAGGATCCTATGATCCCACAATTTAAATTAACTATATATATATATATAGAAACTAACATGAACATCATGAAGCATAAATAAATCTACTCATATAAATACATAAAAAAAATACAATGCAATTCTCAAAATGTTCCATCCTTATGTTTTTATGCCTGTTTGGCTATTTGAGAAGGTTTCAATGAATAAATTGTCGCAACAAATGTTGATCCCTTCTAGAAGAAATCAGGGGTCCCTTGGGTAGTGCGATAATTTTCTTAGGTATGAGTTCCTAGTGACCATCATTGACACAAAAGAATAGATGATTGTACTATAGTTTTAAAATTTTCTTTTGGCCCTAAAAGACACATGGCAATTACACAATGCTCTAGATGTTCCTCCCAGTGTAAGCATCCAATCTCTATCCTATTACAGATATCTTAATTACTGACTCATTTTTGTTAAATAACATACCAAAATTTCTAAAATTGTTCCTTGCAAATTTACTATCAATCTATCCCTTCACCTCTCTATCATTGCTAAACATAATTTCATTTATCAAACTGACTTGTTTTAAAACCATGAGTTTATAAAGTTTTCATCACAATTCATGCCTAAAGTTTATCATATTCAAACTATTATCAATTAATACAATATTAACATGCACCATAAATATTTATCCTAGACATGACTGATAAATCCAACTCATATTACCATTAAAAATAAGAGCTTAAAATTAAGTCTAAGTGCAAATCTACACTTACAGTAATATCATTTTTATGCTCCAAATAAATCTAACACGTCATTTCAAAATTATTTGGAACAAATTTAAGCCAGCCTCAAAATAGAGTTTTTTTTGTCATATATCTCCAATTATATCTATTTAGATGCCTGAACTCTCTATGGGCAATTGGAGAAAGAAGAAGCTAAATAGCTTTTAGACTACAAGTTGCAAGCCTTAAATGCTTGGTTCAGCTATGTGGATCATTTCTAACATTGAACTCTATAAATAAGGTTAGATCGTTGTGAAGCCCCTAGACAAAAGTTGCTTTCATAACATCTTTTAATAGGCATCATGTTATGTGCTTAATATAAGACTGAAATCTATATTTAGTGTTGGATGATAAGGCATGATGAAGATTACAGGATGGGGAAGTAGCACAAGATAAGCATGAACAGTGTAAGAAACATATCCTGATCATCCTATTCCACCTTCTGGAGAATTTAAGAAGAGGCTAAGGAGAATACAGGATTGATATGTCATAGCTTGGCAAAAGAAGTCAGCCCACTCATTAGTCATAATCTTCCTAGTTCTAACAGAGCTAAGGAAAAGTGTGCGTCAATTGCAGCATGAGAAACCATTTTTTGAATCCACTGATGAAGAGAATACATAAAATATATATCGACAATGGGGCTGTTATTCAACCTTTCAAAAATTATGATATTAGTATCGATAGAGAAAGCATCAACGTTTCAGTGATGTTTGGATTTGGTTTCAACACCAAAGCTAATAGAGTGAAAAGTATCCCTTATCAGAATAATTGCCTGTTTTCTTGTCCATAAAATACTTACAAACACAACTATCAGATTTGGATCTCAAAGCATCAAAAAGGGCAACAGGAAAAGAAACATAAGGTAAAAACAATACAAAAAAGAAACAATTTTAAGAATGCATAAGTGGCTGCATAAAGAATATTACTTCAGCAATGAAGAAAAGAAAAGAAGATGAGTTGGATGGAGAGAAAATTTTTGCAATATTTCTTGGATGTATCATTCAACAACAAAGAGAGATTGGTGAAAATACTATTGAAATGGTAAGCTGATTTGTTAAAATGAAAAGTCTTATGGAGAGCACAAGCAATCTATGGCATTGTCATACTCACAGAAAATACTGTAACAACCTTCAACAACAAGGTAAATGTGCCAGAATTGTCACAGGTAGGTCAGTAGGTAGGTAGGTAGGTAGAGAATTCTTAAGACATGAAACAACCAACTCTATGGTTTGGAAAATAGCCCCGTCCAAAAGCAACATAGGCATGTCATATCAAACATAGCTTAACCTTAGTCACATCAGAGGGATAAAGAGATCTGACTAAGCGGCTAAAACAGATGAAAAATGCCTCTAGTCTCATATTCATGGTTTTGAGAAGGATGAATATGCAAGGACCAAACAACAAAAATTAATGAAGCTATCATTCATAGGACAAAGTTGAGTGATTAGAGAAATCTTTTGGACTCTTTCTAATTATCTTGTAACCCTTAGACTAACATGAAGATTTAACAAAGTATAGCAGTCAATGGTGCAACAAAAACAAATAATACACACAGAAAATTAAATTAAAAATCGTGAGATAGATATGGGAATAACTAAAATATATCTGTATAATTTGCAAGGAATTAGGTATAGGCAAGAAACTAAGTTAAGATGACATGGATATGATAAAAAAAACAAAAGATAATATTCAATGGTCAATAGGTCAAATTAAGTTGAGTTAAAAGTATGAGAGTATAGGGAGCCCCAGATAAATTTGCTTAACCTGACAAATAGTGATCCATAAACTACCAAAATCAACAGTATGTTCTCCATAGATAATTACCTAATTACTAGAAGAGTTGTAAACTATGCGATATGCTAACGTACAATTGGAAGGCATTTTCATCAATCCAGATTGTCATTCACTACACATGACTTGCTACAATTGGACAAAAGTACAAACCGTTCCATGGTAACAAAGCTGGGTAGAAATCCCAGACCTCACCCACCTTCTTGTCAAGGGGCAAATAGCAAGCTAAGCTTCTAAACTAAGAGCCATCAATGGGAAAAAGAAATGATTTTGGGACAAACTGAAGACATTCCTTACCCTTTTCTAGCCTCAACCTGCAAGGACCCTGTGTATACTATATGACGACCAGACCTAATTGGGCTGGAAATAAGAATGTGAAGAGCATTTCAGAGAAACTTACCTGGACGAGATAATAGAAAACACGGAGCCCTTCAGGGTCCTGACTGCCCTGGACGTCGACGAGAGATCCGATCTTGGAAGTAGTGAACGATATGTGCTCGTTGTTCATCACGATCTCCAGCTCCTGCCTGCCAACACGGTCCGGGGGCGGCCAGTTGTTATCATCCTCCTTCATGATCTGTTATCCAGCGATCAAAGAAAAAAATCATAGCATCATACTCAATACATAATGGAAACCCTAGAACGAAAAAAAAGGGCACGGATGTAGACAGCGACGAAGCAAGACGAACCTCGCTATCGGCGATGATGCGTCGGCACTCTCGGAGGACGGCGGGGGAGACGAAGACCTCCTTGCGGATCATGGTATCGTTCTTGTAGTTGGAGTTGTTGGCGTAGCGAAGCTTGCCGTCGGGGCGGAACTCGAACTCCAGAAACTCGTGACCAAACTTCCCCTTGTGACCCACGTAGTACCGAAGATAGAACTCATCCTGATCGCCGCCACCGGAGCCTCCAGTCGCCGCCATCGATCTCGCAATGCCGCCGCCGCCGCAGCTTCTCTGCCTAGCCCGCGACTCGACGCACAGGTTCTTCCGATGCACGTACTTATCACGTGAATCGCTAAGCCGGATGGTAAAAATAAATAGACACGCGGTGAAAGCTGATTGGATTTTGAATCGGTTCGAAATCAAATAGATTTTCTTCATTTTGGATTTTTAAAAAAATTACATAGGCGTCCATTAATAATTTTATTCTAAAACTATCCCCTGACGTATTATTATTTCAGCTATAATTATTATAAATTATTTAGTAATTATTATAATATATAAAAATTATAGAATAACTATTCTACAATGTGGATGAAATTAAGATTTAAAATTTCTACAATATAAAAATTACAAATAGCTATTATAATATATTAAAAGTATTTAATAATTATTATAATATTATCATTAGTTTATAATTTAGGATCGTAACGATTATGTAATAATTTAGATAATTATTTTATAATGATTTTAATTAAATTAATAAATAATATTTTTGATATAATATTATTTAAAAATTTTAAATTCTAAAATTATTCTAAATACATTATAATAATTATTAAATAATTTTTATATAAAATAAATTTTAAATTTTAAATTCATTTTAAAATATATTATAATAATTATTAAATAACTTCTACGTATATAATTGATAATACCAATGATAGCATCCTTATTTATCCTTGACTTTTTATGGCACATTACACTGCTTTAAATAACTATGGAAATTTATTTTTTCATTTATAAAAAAGATTAAATTGAGTTTGAAATTCAAATTAATAATATGTCAACCATCTCGAAGTTTCTACACGTGACAACGACAACGTATGCATAACTTGCGGACAAAGTAGTTGAAAAATGTATTTTTCTAATGACCATAAAGTCCTCTCTTTTTTCGACAATAAGAATTTTCAAGATAGGAGAAAAATATAAATCTAGAAACAGCTTAATTTTTTATTATTAATAATAATTTATTCATTTAATTGGCAGTGCTTTGACGCTTCAATTGCGTAACGGGGGAGGTCAAATAATTGAAGGACAGAGTACTTTTACAAACTACTCCTGAATCTCTTAAATATTTCGAAAATGATATTTTTAAATCTTCTTATCGTTCAATCAGTCAAGTCAAGATTGTGCAATCGTAATTTTCTAAATTTGCAGAGAGCAAAGCGAAAAGATCACGCACTTCAGCAACTGAAATGACTATAGTACCCCTCCCATTTTCCTTGAATAGTATGCTTCGCGCCGCGTAATGCACGAATTAAAACGCGACTGGAGGAGGGGACGCCAAATTACTTGCACTTCGGCATCGTCGCGACGGGAGTCGTGACTTAAACCTCGATTTCACCGATTCATTGAACCTGGACACCTCTTCGCCTATTTATGCCCGTCCGCGTCCCGAATCGGATTCGAAGTCGGTTTGAATTAGTCCAGATCCGGCGATGGCGGCGGCGGCGGGTGCGTTGGAGGTGGCAGAGCTGCAACGGAGGAACAAGGAGCTCGAGCGGGCTACGGCGGAGGGGCGGGACAGGGAGGCAGCGCTGGAGCTTGAGCTGGAACGGACGCGGCAGCGGCTCCTGGCGACGGAGGAGGCCGAGGAGCGGCTGTCCGGCGACATGGGGGAGCTGGAGGCGGAGTCGGTGCTGCAGGCGCGGGAGTACCTCCGCCGCATCGACTCTCTCTCCCACCGCCTCGCCGCCGCCCTCGACCTCCTCGCCGCCGCCGGCCTCCACCTCTCCCCCGAATCCAATCCGATCGGGTTCGAATAAAAACAAATTAACGGATCTGTTTAGATTGCAGATCCGAATATCGATAACCATCCCGATCGACGTCGGTTTGTCGTTGAATGTTGATTGTTTTGTACGATTATGTGTGAGTTTCATTCTATAAAATTGTGTGATTATTTATTTTTTATTCTACAAATTAGTCATTTTTTACTTTTCAAAACGTTGAATATAAATTTTAATGAAAAGAAATTGTGATGGAGCGATTTCAGAATAATCCATAAATTATAGCTCATGCGTTACGATAGCTCGGGTCGATGTCCAACAAAAAGTTGAT